>LOND01000140.1:197374-214772 GCA_014220965.1 Paragonimus kellicotti | reverse complement strand
GTGTATTGTCTGTTCACTTGCGTCGGATCCACGGGTAGTTTTTCTACCGTCCATGGTAAAGACAGAGCTCACCCGACGAATCCGTAGAAGATCGTAGGTTGCCGTCCGCTATGGTTTCCCGCCGTCACGCTGTTCGGGCTGCTTGTCACTTTCTTGCGCAACGCGTTGAAGTTAACTGGGAGGAACCGATCTCAATGTATAGGAAAAACAATAATATTTTTATGAAGAAACAACGCGACTTACATTGTCGGTTGGCATCGGATCGCAACCATGTTGATTATAGTTGGCTAGTTCGTTACGGTCTTGATTCAGTCAAACCGGTTGTTTGAATTCGGTACACGTTATTATTCGTCTCTGTCACCACTCTCTCACAGGCATCAGGTGATCGTCCTTCTGTATGCCCGGCGTTGATCAGCCTCCGTCTTACTTACAATCGCCTATACAGCAGATTTAATTGGCTGCACATTCTCCAAATAAGTCTCGTGTCATCGCCACCACTCCGTTTTTGCCATGCTTATTCTCGCTTTCGACAGCCGCTCAGAACGTTTGGCGCGTGCTGCCTTTTCCGGCGAGGATCGTTCCCTCAAATATACATGATTTTTTTTTTAAATTTTGCTAAACTGACCGCAGTTACACCGTCTGATCTGTGCCCTCGACCTTCAATCGTTACATCATGTGTCCACTGTCCTGAGTTCTCAGAAATACACTGAACCACTACTTTGCTTCCAGGTCCAGGGTCTGAAAATTTCCGGGCTTCCCGATCGCGATACATTTTTCGTTGCAGTGTATCGTGGCGTTCGGTGAACATCAGGCTCATCTAATCTGTCGAAGCGCAGCACTCCACTTACCACCGGTTAATATTGTACGCGTCCTTCTCCCCAACATTTGTTGTGTCGTATGATAGCCAACTGGGACATCTCTCCGCTCTAAATGCTCTGAGCATAGATATTCAGGCTCTTGAGTAGATTGAAACCGTCTTTTGACAGCTATAACTGCATCCTTAGTCTTTCCGGTGTACTCGTTCGGTGCTCAAATTTATCTTCTTCTATAAACATGAGCTGAAATCATTTGCCAGACAACAACATATCTGTTATGCCGTGACGAGCAAACTGCTTTTGCCGCCTAGTTAAACAGTTTCAAGAAATCCGGGAAGTTACCGACAGTGACTGGGTGTCACTTGTCTTTGTACGCAAAGACGCCGACCGCGATTGGTTGCTGGGATATATTTAAAAGTTCTTCTATCCTCATCGTTTTCTTCACTTAGTTGAAATCGTACCTTCCTGCAGATGTCGCGTCTCACTTTGTTTATCCTTGTGTTGTTAACCATGCTCCGCTAGTAGCAAAGCTCTTTTGATCGCCGAATACAGCTTTTTGCCCAGCATGCAACACACTTCTGTTCAGTTAACTGCCCGTTGAGTTTTTGAAATGGTTATTAGTTCTTTGAAAACCAGTCCCTCCTCTTGGACAAACTATACATGGCTATAGTAGAACATCTCGAGTTTATCGGGCAGATTATTCTTACCTGTCTTTTATCAGATCAATCAGCTTTTGGAGTGTTTGACGTTTTGTGGCTGTGTTCTGCAGCTCCACCTTTCTTTCCGTCGCCATAATCTTGCAGTCCACTGCGGCGATGGTTTCTAACTCACACCGGGTATATAGGTCAGAGAAAGAGTATTAGTAACGTGCATTTGATCTAATGCTCGGCGGGCTAGTTCGCAGTCACTTTTACGACCTGACTAGACGACCGAGAGCCTCCCTCGTTATTGTCAGGGGTTTGTAGTCCGCGTCCACTACTGTTTCTTTCTCAGAGTTAATACCACTCCAAACACTACGCCCTCAATTTGCGCATTTTTTTCCCGCAGCCCAAAGAAATTCTCCTCCATAGTCCAGTGGGAACCCCTTGTTGCAGTGTCGCTGCTCCAACGCTGGATTGACTGCTACCACCAAACATTGCTGTAAGCCACTACCAGAGCTACAGTAATTCGTCTTTTGATTTCATCAAATGTAGATTGTTAAGTATTATCTTACATCCATGAATCCTTTGGGTAATCTGCACGGAAGCCATTTTTGGGAAGGGTATACCCAGACAATAGTAGGACAGGAGACTGCCTGAGTTGCTTTTACCTCGCCTGAGTCAACTGAGTCCCCCACACGCGGACAGGTGACCATGTGACACCACTTCTGTTGCTCAAAGTCATTTCATTTTATGATCTGGTTTACAATGTGCAACGGTTGATTTACTATTGCTTTCCGATCCTGTTGATATGACATTTGCATGTAGGCTTGCACATTAGGAAGATGTCCAGACTTAGGCAAGGGAACAATTAGGGTTCATAACCAAAGTCGTTGGTCGAAAAACCAACGGTGATAGTGACCTAAAACCGATCAAGACTCCAGTAGTTAGAGTTAATGAGTCAAACTGTTTACCAAAATAGCCCAAAGTTCAGCCATTTCGAAACGAAAAACGAGGAGCAATGCAGGCAGAGAAAAAGAAAGTCTATGTATGATTTTCGCAAGTTCACACTGTCTGATTACACCCACGGGCACAATTAGTCATGCACTCAATTAGTTGGTCGGTCGAGCAGTCCATGATCAATCATTTTACAAGATAACGAAACAAAACCAAGACATGATGCGGCAGAATGCCGAAAGATCTCACATTCCACGTGTCACCGAATATTTATACATGATGTATGAGTTTTGGGAAAAGCTGGTGGGATAGACGGCAATGTATGAGGAAGGGGGTACGTACACACCACACACACTGACACTCGTAAAAACAAGGCTGGATGTATGAATAGCAGAGAGGCATGATACATACTTGATACGAACCGGTGGTCAATCAAGTCCGCGCGGAGTCGAACCAAAGACGAGGACAAGAGGGAAGGGGACGCGCAGGCAGGCTAACAATGAATAAACAACGCCCCCGAGAGATCTAAGCACGCTAGAACGAAGATAGAAGGTCACATGATCAAAATGCCACTGATAGACCAGTTTCAGATGTCGGAAACATCGAGCGTGTGTGTGTGTGTGTAGATTTAGGGAGCAAAGTACAATCTAGTCAGTAAAATCGCAGAAGCATAACAATGGCCGTACTAGTATCTAGATGGGGCACACAGAGAGTGTGAGACATTCAGTCTCTAACAGCAGACGACTTGATCTGTTTCATAAGTTGTACGTCTGAATTGCGAATGCACATGATCCGAAAGTGTGGTTGTGAACAAGCTAGTGAATATGCGAGCGCGACAGCCTCATCGTGGTGCACAAAAACAGGATGAAAAAACGCACATACAAATTGGTCATAGGTGACGATAGAATGGTCGCAAACTGGGTCGACGAATGAAACCAAAGTTGGATTGGATGAAAGAAAATGCGCTCGTGTTGGGAGACGGATAAATTGGGGGCGGTGGAATCGACCAAAAATGGCGAACATCCGTAACTGCGAACGCCGACTGGCCTATACCAACCCCTCTTCAAAAGCGTAGATCTGCGGCCAATTTTTTCGCAATTTGTTTGAACGTGACCATCGAAGCCGTTGATACGTTTGAATCGAATGCCATTCACGCCCACACCAGGTAATTTGCCCACCTCCATTTCCCAATGCACTAAACCACCGTCCTCGCTGCATTGTTCCGGATCTCCGTCAGCGGAAACCTTCAATCCATGGGAAGGATCGCCGTAGACACATTGAAGTTTGTGCTCACCAACCACTTCGAAACAAACGCCATGATTAGTCAGTGAGCGACGGACTTCGACCATCACTTCATCCAAAGGCCATCGAGCGAATGGCTTGAGGACGTAACGCATGCTGCGATGCATGTTGCGACTGGGGTTTATTTTCGCGGAATCACCGGAAGTCTTTCTCGTCGGTGGGCTAGATCCTTGTCGCTTTCTGCCGTCTAATGTACCAGCGTCGCTGTCCTTAGAGGGAGCGGTTCTGCAAGGCGTTCGGTCCTCGTCCACCTCGATCTGAGCACCGTTTTTGATAGTCCCAGATGGATGACTCTCGCGGGGGTTGAAACCGCGTTTGCTTGGTTTGCGGGTGATCGTACTTTTACCGTCCTCAATATTTTCTACTGCATTTGTGCCTGTATGGATCCGTTTCGACGAATAATGATCGCTCACCACGGCGTCTACTGGTGGATTGGTATGTCGTGGAGCTAGCTGAGACACAGGTCTGTGAGGAGTCACGCCGCTTCGACTGCGGGGAAGACGGGTGCTATTGGGCTTATGTGACCCTTCGGGAGAAGGACTGCCTCTGGTAACCACCACCTTGTCAAGCTCTTAGGTTGGAGCCAACATAGGATCCAAACGATGACGCACTTCAGGAGCTCGCCCAAGTTCCAGATCAGGATCGGGAAAGTTTGAGTTCGTTTGCATGATGGTAGATCTTCGGAAAAGTTTGCTACAGAAAAAAGTCAGTGGTTAGACGGGCATACGAAAGTGAATATTTAAAGAACAACGCAATATTCCAAATCGGAATTGGCAAACAAGTTGAGTCATCATAGTCCTAAATAAACTTCCTACAGAAAGTTAATCCTGAATAATAAGTTGCTTCAAGCATTCTACCCACAGGGCATGTTATCAATGAGCTCGGACTACAAAAGCCGAATTGCGTACTATATACGTGAGCGTCAAGAACAAGATAGAAAAGCAAGACATTCACCTCTATCAGTATACTCCGGTTAACCGCTGGATTCTAATCAAGAAAACATGCATTACGTTAATCGGCAGCCTATAAGTCAAATCAAACTACTAGTGGCCGCTGAATAGAAACCATAGTATATGTGTAATTGATCAGCTGATGATCATGAAATGACTCTAGGTCGACCAGTACTCGCCTGCTAATCAAGCAGGAATAGCAAGAGTGTCTGCTTCCAAGCATAGCAGGAAAACTTAAAATGAACGGCAAGTTGAGCGGTGTTCTGGAAGATTGAAACTACAGGTGATGATGAAACATCATCATCATGCTCATAGACAGCGATACATCACTGATGCTTGACTGCCACACAACCACGAAGAAGAACAAAGGAAAAAAAAAACTTATATAGGAAGAAAAAAACAGAGGGAGGGGAAGTGGACCTAACTACTAAAAATAGCTACGTCTATATTCAAACATACAACATCAAGGCGCCTTGCAAACAAACAACCGAGCTGTAAGTGAAAGTAAGGCGTCATCAGCAAGACAGCTTCCTTACGGCTTTCACTGCCCCGCATCATTAAGTGCACTCACTTCACAGACAACTCGGACAACGGCAAGACATTATATCGCCATGTCTCAACCAGGATCTAATCTAGTGTGTGACCACCAGTGGAAGGAATTACGAACTAACCTGCGTGAAATCCGCGTGGTGATAGTACGAAAGAAATTATTCAACCCGCCATTTGTCTGGCCTTCGCGATTACTGTTGTTGTTTGAAGGACGCACAGAGAAATGTCTGGACATTGACTGAACTGGGGAACCCAACGTATTACTCTGTCGTACAGCAGTGGCCACTGAACTTCCACGACTTGAATAGTCCATCGTTGGTGAATCGTTCAGACCTCGGTGATCCACCAATCCCCCTGCACCTCCACCTGGTTGCCCCAATGTAGAAACGGACGACGAGATGGACAGATCGTCCGGACTGGCCGGTCTCGGTGTAGTTGATTCCCGGCTTTCTGAACGAAAGGAAGGTGAACGAGTTCGTCCACGCACCGACTGGTAGGCGATACTGTGCGTGCCTGGATGTCGGACAAGACGGGGGCCAGTCGAGGGACCTTCTAGACGTTCGCGTGCACGACCAGTTGGGACGTGTTGTATGGTGGAACGCTCAGGTAAATTTCGATTGAACGGAATTGCATACAAATCACGCGTGTCTAATGGACCGCCACCGGGGGTTGGAGTGGTCATACCGTCAGCATGGCCCATCGCTGCTCCACTCGACCAAAGGGATGCCACAGATGGTCCAACAGGACGTGATGTTAGACGGTTTGCCACATCAGATGGACCTTCTTTGCCCATAGCGATCGTGGTGGTAGTTGTTGAGGAGGGTAGCCTGATATGCGACACACAAACATAAAAATTAACAACGACCAGGATGTAGTAATCAAAAGAAATCATGAGACATATGCGGTCAACGAAACACATCAGAAGAAGACACCTATCTGTTCTGACGGCAAAAGTAGATGTCGGTTTAAACAGTGAGCGTTGTAACCGTATGTACTGAATAACCCATCAACTTTTCACTGAGAGAAATGATGAAGGCACTGTTTCGATCGAGTATAAAAGCTTTTCTAAAACAAGCAGGAGCAGGTGGGGGGGGGGTGTTCATTCTTGTACCTTTCGACCAAAGGTAGACCGAGATGTTTCCACTGGACGAACACAGCCTGTGTGAACGATAGGGAATATGAGTAATGCTATGACTCAGCACTGACTCAAGAACGTGGATTACAGATCATGTGATGAATTCTTCGTAAACTTGCCGTGACAATAGGCCCACGTGGCAGGTGTAACAACGGTAGCAGTGATCTGGACTAAATATTCTACAAACAATACGGTGTCACTCATTCATTTTAGTAGTTGTAACATTTTGTTCTGTTTGGAATTTCAAACCTTCTTGCAATGAAATGGAGCGAGTGTTAGAAACGAGCACTAACCTCAACGAGTGGTAAGCGTACGAGGTTCGACTAGGCGGATGGGAAACCGTGTTTGTGGCCAGTGGAGGAGGTGGTGCGATCGGTCTTCGAATGGCACCGGTGTGAAGAGCACTGGTCGCCGCGGTAGACGAGGGACTGAACGCCCGGCTAGCGGGAATCGGAGCCGAAACAAAGGATGCGCGTGTGGTGTGCGGAGGAACCGCCGGTGGGGAGGCGGTACTGGTGCGCGAAGTATCTTCTACCAGTCGGAATGGATTTGATTCACTAAAACCGAATACATGATCAATAACAGGCAAAATCGGGTTGCGCATACCCATGACAATAACGGTATTTACAAAAATAGGAGAAAACGGCAATCTCTAGCAAAATGCAATACATTTTGATCGTGGCAAAATAGGCCATTTCGTGTCACATTTAACGTAGACATTTTGAAAAAATCGGAAATGTCATTAAATTATTCCGGTAAAATAAAAGCTGCCAGTAGGAGGGTGTAAGGCAGACTTTGTTATTACTTCCAACTTCTACATCTTCATGGCAGAGTGATGTACACTATTTTAAGGAACTTCGGCAAACTCCTGTCCTGGTTTACCGTTTTGAAACCTGCAGAAAGCCTGATACCTCAGTTTCAAAATGTGATGTGCGCCCATAATCGGTTTCTGAATAGGTGGTTCATTTGAACTGTCACGGTCACAACCGTTCGTGGGTGACCTTGGGGAATCGGTTCATGTGAAAGCTTTATCAACTCTAAATCCAACTAATGAGTAGTTTGGCAGATCCCCTGGATCATTTGGTGGATTCCATATGAGATAGTGGGACGGGTGGGTAACCGAGTCCAAATGTGAAATTTCCGAGCTCCTGGCGTGGCTTCGTAGCTCAGCTGGTAGAGCGCTTGCCGCGTTTGGGCATGCTGTTTCTGTCGCTGGTTTGAATCCAGCCGAAGCCCTGACTTTTCACAATTAGGTCTCATCTAGATCTACATCCAACTGCCGAATTGAGTGAATAATACCTGATGAACGTAGGAAAGTATGCATTCACGGGGGCGACAATGGCTGCCTGTAAAGAAAAAGAGAAAGACACCAACAACAGCCATTCGCTTTTTTCATTGAACAAGACCATCTTTCGGCGCACAGTAGAGATCCAATGGTTACACCATGGACTGAATCAATTTGTTCCCTTTTTGGTAACTAATTTTCGGCGAAAACATTCTGATGCGCAGAATCCGACTGGCTGTTGACAAGCAAACTTTACCAAAAGGTTAACGGTGCTATCGATCGTCAGTTTCGCGATGCCGTTGCTTGCACAGACGCGTCGGTTACAAAGATGTGCGCCAACATTTGGTATTGAAGAAACAGTTCTTCACTATCGGCTGATACAGTGTTTTAGATCGTTAACCAAGTCACTTGTGATAGGTTGATAAGGATCGCCTGGACGGATGGACTGCTATAGACTCGCGCGATCAAGCACATGCAAAGATTGCACATAGGCATCCGCGCTTATGGATGTCTGTCGTAGCCAAGTGTGAAGGGCTTTCATGACCGATATATTACTCTGCTAGCTAATGAAAAATAGACTACAGACATTACAATTTCGCCGAGTCTACGGTATTTTGTATATCTGTGGTAATTGCAACTTCCCGGCTATCGTTGTGTGTCCACCGAGCTGAACGGCACGATTACAGACATTCAAAAATGTCATGGTCATGTTGGTGCCATTGGCCCAACAACTGTCAAACGAGAGGATCAGATATACAAAGTGTAATCAGAGTGGTGCAGTACCCTTTCTGGCTATTTAGTCATATGTTTTATGTATTATCAACTACAAAAGTGTTTGTGATCCAAAATACACCAATAACATTAACAGCTCCAAATTTTCTGTGTCCACTATATCAAGACAAAGCTTGGACTCGAGCAACCTTCTTACTTACGCTTATCGCTAACCTGACAAGTAAAAATATCACAGTATTGGCGTCGTTAGTAATTATGCGAGTCTTCATGTAATCCGATTAAATGTTAATACCCTTCTGTAGCTCCTCTCATCAGTTAGTTGACATATTCATTCTTCTGGAAGAAGAATCCATCTAAAGGTGGTTTTTGATCGGAACTGCAATCATTGGTTATACATTCTTTAAGATAAAATCAGCTTTCCACTGTACACTTATCGTCACACCAGACGACCGTTTCATGTTGAAAACGCAAACTAAACTAAGTCGACAGCTTTTGTCATTTCAGTGTTAGGATCACGTAATCCACGCAACAGATACAAAATAAAAGAAATTCTTTTACAATTAACGGAAGAAATCATGACGTTGAGTAGATACTTAGCGCACGAGGTTAAATCAAGAGTTCACAGCGGTACACCGCATCTCACCCATTGTGACGGTTCAGCTGGTATGACCTGAAACGTTAATATATAGTCGGACCAACCGTTCTCTGAATATCACAATCGAGTGGAGGATCGGAAAATGAGCCACCTTGTTAGATATCGAACTACACTGACAGTAACATTCGGTATAGTGTTCACAAAACAGTGTTTAGAAAGATCAGTACACAAGCTTGCAGTCTCCCCTGCTAAACAGAACAAGAACTCTGACGAAAAGAGTATTTTGAAATTGTGCACATGACATGGTAAGAAACAAGCTTGAGCAACTAACTAGAGTAGTTCACTGTTAGAACTTTGATCGAAATGTCAGCAGAGCCTAGAACACATGGAACAAAAGAGAAATTCTTATTCAAGTAAGTGTCATTCAAGCGTGATAAGTAGACAGAATCAATCGGATAATCAACGAAACCAGTAGGGGAATCGAATACAGTATCCAACTCACCATTTCTTAGATTTTGGTTTCAGGGGGAAATAAACAATGGATTCGGATTTCGTCAACGTACATTTACTCTTTCATTTGTACCTCAGGTACAGATTCTATCGATCCGTAGTTAAGAAAGCTCTTAAAACAAATATGTGCACATCACTCACAGTGGTCAAGATATTGTGAACTGCGAGACATCAGTTATCCGATGGAAAGCGAGCAGGAAGAGCACACTGATCAAAAAATTTGGATGGTTTGCTCCAAATCGTAAACAACCAAGCAAAAACCGCTCAAGCGAAAATACTCCACATTGATGATGATGTCAATGTAATGAGGCCACTTGATCCAGTTTTACATAGTCAAAAACGACCAGTTTAGGCGTTTTGTCGGAAGTCGACTGGATCGATTAGTTGCATAAGGGAATAATCGACTGAACATTAGGCAAGTCCCATTGTAATTAGACGGATCGATAGTTTGGCCTAATTCTGTTACTGCTAGGCACAACTAGTAAACTGAAGAAAATTATGGGGTCTGGTTTTCTTCCCAGTGTTATAATTTACTGTTTTTAGTCGCAGAAAATAACCTGGGGACACAATCTAGAAAAAACTTTATTGTTTACACAATGGGACTTTGACTCGCACATACCGAAAGAATCGGTTCACCGCTACACGTGCAAGCAATTCCGGAATACTGTCTTCCTAAGTGGGATCTGTCATTTGTGACGGTCGACGAACACGCCGTGTTAACGGGCATACTAGAAGTGCGGATATGCACTTTCGACCCCCAGGTATAAATCACCTGATCCACTTGTATGGGTATGACAGTTGCTGTACGCACCCGACTATCACGTGGGTTCAACACAAGTGGCGCGAGTGGGCACGGAGAGCCGGTACATTGCCTGGACCAGTTGATCTTCCCATCAAAATAGATGTTAGGCGATATGCATAGGCTGACAACCGGTCAAGGAACAGAAAGCGAACGAACGGATGTGTATTCTGGTTGTCACATGTCACAGTCGTACTACAGCAGACCTAGAGAAGGGCAGACATGATAACTGATTTCCAGTTCTAAAGTGACTTTGACCGATCGTTAGGCTAAGCGTGAAAGGCGAACCAAGCCGACTACAACGAGGTGCTATCTGTGCAAAGTAGGAAATTCACTGAAAGCACACGACTGACTGTGTGGTTTCTGTTATATCGCGCGATATAACGGTTTTCACCACCCAATAACTAGGCGCGCCCTGTAAACCTTGAACAAACGAACGACAGATGCTGTAGTTTATATTTAGTAAATCTACTGTAAGTTATGTGCTCTTGATGTGACCACTGATCCGTGGGCTCCACTAACTCCCTGAGGAACAACTACAAAAAAAAATCGCAAATAAATTATTGATTTTAGATCTTGGAAATATTTCAAGTGCGCGGAACATATTCTTACCTGACTGCAAGTAACCGAAAAACAGACGGTGTCTGCTGTCTATGATGATGATTATGATGATGAACAAAATAGTCAGAGGCGTACTATGAGAAATATTTGTTAGAATGAGTACAGATTCCACTATTCGTCTTATGTTTTCCCCAGCAACAGTCGCGATTTTACCTTCGAAAATCTGTTCTAACTGCTTTATGCCGTCCATCTTACTGTGAACTGTAATTAACTTGGAGTGTCTGAATTTCGCAATGAACTTGACCAACAGAACTGACCATCTGTCAAAAGTAATAGCTGGAGGATATATTGTCGGGTTGTATGAAACTCCTCCATGGGTCTCCAGAGATTCGCCGATGTCAGATTCTTGAACGGCACAAATATAGTCGTGTGCATTTTCTTCTCCGTCTATCGTTATTTGCCACTTATGTCGTACTACTTATTGACGTCTCTAAGTAGCACCCAAAGATAATATTCGACTGCAAGTTTGATGGCTGTCTCTGTTCGTTGGAGAAGACAGAAGCTGTCTATCTCAGGTTGCATGATTCAAGAGAAAGTACACGTTGCGATAAGCTTCATTTCAGTTAAGAACGCACAAATAGTTAAGCACCTAGGACTCTCCTCGTAGACGAGTCTGAATACTTTTCGCAGGACCGTAAAAGTACTTTCTGCGTATAGTTGCAAAAAAAGGCCACCGTCTGGTGCTGGGTGGAAACCATCCAAGACGAGGTCGGAACTCGGAAAGGTATAACTGCCTACGCAAGTTGTGCCGTTAGCGTTTCATTGAGCTTGAGAATTAAACGGGCCAGAATTGCCAGCGACTACGTCTAAATTTACGTTAAAGGGATAAAACCTACGTGCTAAATTAATGGCCAAACGGAACAAACATCACGTTGAGGATTCGATTACACAGCACTGACTGGTTAAGTTTATCCGCAATGCAAATGAGCGACATCAATGAGCCCCACACATGGGGCGAAACAAAACCCCCCCCCGCCAGCCAAAAAAGATACATTCTACGTAGGAAATAAATGACGAAGTTAAACTCGGCCAAGATATCTGTGTGGGCAAGCGGTCTCAATGCAGTTGTAACTTCAGTATGCATTACACATATCTTCTGGTATATGCGTTCCCGGATTAAGCTCAAATAACGAAACAATGGAACAGTAACCGTAGTCCGCGTAACACACGTGATCGGAATTGAGTCGAACAACGGGGGAAACTCGGTAATGGATATCTGGGCTTACGCAACTGACCGTTAATTATGACTACAGTGAATGTGTTGCAGGGTGTAATTTGATTAAAAGAAAACGGCCGAAATCTGCACAAAGCCATACACGGCGTCAGTGCTTTTGTTCGACTTAGTGTGACGGAATAAGATCAGGCGATGTCAACAAACGGCTATGAATAACAGTACGAATGAAACTGATGTTAAGTAGGGAAATGAGGTGGAAAATAATCCTTGAATAGGTTAGGTCATTGGAACCGGCGTGAATTAATATTAACACGGGTAGGTGTATTGCTATTTGTCATGTAAGCCAACACTTCAGTCATGGTTATGTTGTTATTTAATGGAATGGTCGAATGCCAAAATCCGTGCTGACCAAGCAAAATTCGCCAAAGGTTCAACAATTTCTAACACAACATCGAACAGCCACATGCGAACGGCAAAAGGTTTCCCGTGCACCTCTTCAGCACGAAATAACTGTGAAAAACAGTAACACAACAGCAATCGTTTATGTCGTGTGATAAAACGTCTGACTTTATACCTAACTAGGATATTGAAACCAATGAGCAAGTGTCCTTGGATTACTCAAGAAACCTGCACCAATAATAACACATCGGTGATCGGTAGGATATGCATCACATGTAGTGTGGAAATGTCCAGAATATGTGGAAAGAAAACGGCTCGATTTAAATCAAATTAGATCATCATCATCATCATAGACAGCAATACATCAGTGGTTCACACTGATGCTTGACTGCCACACAACCACGAAGAACAAAGGAAAAAAAGAAACTTGAGCGGTCAGGTTTCGCTGCCATAAAATAATACGGCCCTCACTGTTGTTTGATATACACGACCCTTAAGCTTCAGAGAAATACCTCTCTGTCGCCATAGGTGTCTCAGATTAGCGAACACCGCCCTAGCCTTGGAAATACGCACTTCTATTTTATTCCCTACACCTCCACCGCTGATGCACAAACCGGTCAACAATCTCCATGACTTCATTATCTAACATTAAATCTACGTGATCACAACAATCTTGGAGAAACACTTTGCATTTTGAGGTTACATTCCATCATCATCATCATCATCATAGACAGCAATACATCAGTGGTTCACACTGATGCTTGACTGCCACACAACCACGAAGAACAAAGAAAAAAAAAAAATATATAGGAAGAAAGAAGAAAAAGAGGAGGGGAGGGGAAGTGGACCTAACTACTAAAAATAGCTACGTCTATATTCATACAACATCAAGGCGCCTACACCTTGCAAAAAAAACCGACTTAAGTGAAAGTAAGGCGTCATCAGCAAGACAGCTTCCTTACGGCTTTCACTGCCCCGCATCATTAAGTGCACTCACTTCACAGACAACTCGGCCAAACAACGACATTCACGCCACTGAGCTCGATTAGCCGCCATCTCACCTAACGTCTCAAGCCACCGACTCTGTGAGTCGCGAGGGCCCCAGCCCGGGAGACGAACCCGACCTACAGTGACCAACCCCTTCGTGAACGATTTCATTTGTCTACGCCAGGTCATCATCTGTCCACCTTGCGCCAGTCGGCCGCAGCGTCGCAAACAGTGCTCGGTGTGGCAAACGACTAGCTGGCATCCTTAGTACATGACCAACCATCTAAGTCTGTAAATGTAGACTGAACAAAAGAACTCGTTTGACAATCAGTGCCAACACCCGCTTCCTAACCTCCTCGTTGCTTACTCGCTGGTGCCACCCGATACGAGCGATTGAACGCAGACATCGGTGGTCAAATACCTGGAGACGGTTCACGTCCTCTACCCTGAGTGGCCAGGTTTCGCTGCCGTAAAGTAATACGGCCCTCACTGTTGTTTGATATACACGACCCTTAAGCTTTAGGGAAATACCCTCTGTCGCCATAGGTGTCTTAGATTAGCGAACACCACTCTAGCCTTGGAAATACGCGCTTCTATTTCATTCCCTACACCTCCGACGCCACCACTGATGCAGCTTCCCAGATACACAAACCGGTCGACAACCTCCATGACTTCATTATCTAACATTAAATCTACGTGACTACAGCAATCTTGCAGAAGCACTTTGCATTTTGAGGCTGCAAAGCGCATTCCGAAGTACTTAGCATGACTGGCTACGTTCGCAGAAGTAGCGGGCGTCCACTGTCTTGTTTGGTGTTTCCGTTGTTGAAAATTGTCAAAACAGCAATACCTTATCGTCAGCATAATCAAGATCAGTCAGTCTTTCACCAGGTAGGAGGTCCACGCCGGCATCATTTGAGTGCCGGAGACAGTCCTCCATTATTTCGTCTATGACGAAATTGAACAAAAATGGCGAAAGGGGACAGCCTTGACGTACGCCGCTCCTGGTGCTGAAACTGTCAAACAGTTCACCATAAACCCTAACCTGAGCTGAGGTATGGGAATACAGCGCCGACAGTATGTTCACATACTTAGTCGGTACACCCCTACGCCTAAGCGACTCTAAAAGTGTAGATCGGTCCACTGAATCAAACGCACCTTTATAGTCGAGGAATATGGCGATTGTTGGC
The DNA here is from genome assembly GCA_014220965.1 of Paragonimus kellicotti. Taxonomy (NCBI): domain Eukaryota; kingdom Metazoa; phylum Platyhelminthes; class Trematoda; order Plagiorchiida; family Troglotrematidae; genus Paragonimus; species Paragonimus kellicotti. Next base: position 200,134 of record LOND01000140.1, on the reverse strand, counting down.
CGGCGGTACACATGACGCTGCTCCAGAATTTGCGAAGGGTAAAAATGTGATCTATACAACCCCGCCCAGGGCGAAACCCAGCCTGTTCTTCCCTAATGTTTACTTCCCGAACTGCAGTGAGTCGACGAAGTATAATTGATGCTAGAACCCTTGAAATGACTGGGGTCAAACTAATCCCTCTATGGTTTTCGCAAGAGCCCCGGGCTCCTTTCTTAAATATGGGAACTATTATCGAGTGACCCCAGCACGGAGGGATGGTCTCCGTCGTCCACACAAGTTGAAACAACTGAGTCAATGCCTCTACTAACGCCTCTCCACCTTCTTTGAAAAGTGCCGGCACGAGATCATCTGGGCCAGCAGCCCTATTACGATTGAGAGCCGAAAGGCAATTGCGAACCTCAGTCTCAGTGGGTGGTTCCAAATCTACCGACCAGGGTGCTACATCACAAGTTTGTGGTGGCAACGCAATAGAAGCAGCAGGCCAACTAAATTGACCTCAAAGTGTTCCGCCCAACGCTCTAACCTTCTGGACTTATTACAGACTAGTGTACCATCTACCTCGCTGATAGCTTCACTGACCGACGGTCGCCTGGGACCGGTGGCGCGGATCAGCTTAAACAGTTTACCGATGTTCCCTGAGGCAAATGCGGTTTCCATTTCCTCAACTTTTTCCACTAACCAAGCCTCACGATCAGCCTTTAGACTACGTTTCAGTTTCCTACGGATATCTCTTCTAGACTTGTTGTGAACTACCAGGAGGAACCTTCCGTCTGGCTTCCAACAACTCCAGGGATTTCTCTGAAATCCAATGTTTGCTTACCCCATGTACCCCTGTGCCGCAAGCTACACTACCTGCTTTCTGAATGGCCTGTGAGATTTGAGTCCAGCAGCTATTAGGGTCTTCGGAGTGAGTACCACTAAGGCAGCTTTCTAAGCTGGTTTGGTAATTATGTCTAACCGATGGTAAAGCCAGTTTCTCAACAGCTAACCGTTGCTGTCGGTGGGGTCGTTGCCCAGAAAAAGTAAGAACAAAACGACAACGTACCAACGCATGATCTGAATCCAAGTACGTGCTCCAATAAGAACGACAGTCTTGAATGGAACCCCGCCACCTATAACTAACGGCTATGTGGTCTATCTGAGACCAGGCCTGATTCGGAGAAGGCGGGCGCCAAGTATAGCATTGACGTGCACGATGCCTAAAACCAGTACTGGCTAAAAATAGATTATGCTCAGCGCACAGCTGCAACAATCGCCCACCATTATCTGATCGATGTGATGCTATCCCAAACCTACCACCTAAACGAGATTCGGCTTCACCAAGGCGACCGACCTGGGCATTCATATCTCCGGCCAAAACGACTATATCAGAGCCACGTGTCGACCGAAGGAGAGTGGCCAGATCCGAGTAAAATGCGTCCTTGACGCCGATGTCACTACAGTCAGTAGGAGCATAAGCAGACACAATGAATAAATTTCTGAAAGTCTTGCGTCTAGAGCTGGTTTTAACAGAACCTGCCAAGCGGACGGCACAAAGTCTACTGTTAACAGGAATCCAATCTACTAATGCGGCTGCGGCCGTCGTGCTGAGAACTATACCTACCCCAGCCTGACCTGTAACAGCGGCTGTGGAGTCGCCCGAAGTGTATAACCAGTATCCGGTAGACAATGCAGGTGCTGTTAGTTTCATACGTTGACTACTGTCATGGATTCTAGTCTCCGAGATACAGCAGACATCAACGTGCAACGAGTCTAGCGTTCGTGCGAGAGCCGCTTGCTGACCTATCTGTTTTAGCGTGCGAACGTTGAAGGCACCTATATTAATTCGCGTTCTAGGTCTAAGCAAGGGACGAGGGAGGCCTGAAGCTGAAAGGCAAGAGACGGAACTTACCGGCTCAGTGTTACTACAGTTAGCTACATCTGTTGTGGGACCTGTAGAGTAATTATCAGAAATGGAGGTCGGGAGGGGCCTGAGAGCTAAATTTGATAGGACAGTGGGGGGGTCAGCAGTAGCATGTTTTCGCCTATCCACCCTGCTGTATGCAGCAGATAGGGCGACCCGGTTTATACTGCGAGACGGCCGATGCAGTATGGATTTATTGTTATTGTGAATATTCATGGTTGTGTGTGGGCTGAGATACTGCCAGGACGCCCAGACCTAGACAGGAGAACGATTAGGGTTCTCAACCAAAGCCTTTGGCTCAAAAGCCTGTACCGCAAGGCAGCGGTTGGGTGGCAATGTACCAGAACTGGTACTTTTTCCGGAAAAAGATGCCAACCTTCTTCCAACCCCCAACCTGGAGGACCAGGAGACTGGTTTGTCAGACCTCTACCCATTGGCCTGCCTGGTATGAGTGACTCTATCGGTGTGGTGATCACACCGTCCAGTTTAGCCCAATAGGTCATCGAGATGCGCAAGCCGTCACACCACGTCAAGGTCCAGTCTCGTTGTGACCGGAGACAAAATATCAACGCGGTTGATGTCGGACTCTAGTGGGGAGAACAATAAATCCAACTAGTACAATCACAGCTAGTCAACGATCAGTCGAAAGAGACTCTGAAAAACGGTCTGAACCACTAGTGTATGCCTGTGTTTCCCAGCTGATGCCAGGTGCGTTGAAGTCTCCCAGTATCAAGCAGTGGTTAGTTGCTCCAAAAATCCTTAGATCGTCCAACAGTCAAGGTGGAAGCGATCCAAAGGAGCGATTGATAATACCGAGTATAGTGGAGCTGTTCGGTATTAACTTTATCTAGCACCAC
>LOND01000140.1:178186-188770 GCA_014220965.1 Paragonimus kellicotti | reverse complement strand
TAGCTGGTAACTTTTCAATTTATTAACCGGTTGATTACATCGAATGGGTGAATCGGATGTTAACAGTGATGAGAATGTGATAATGAGAGAGAGGGTGTAAAATGTATCCAATGCCGCCCATGAGCGTGAGAACATCATTTACACGAGTTTCTGGGGTTCGTAGACTCTGGTTGAGCATCCACCCACACATGGTTGCACGAGTGTGCGAACCAGTAGTATAAACAAACACAACTCAGACGAATTGAACTGTTGTTTCGCATGCTGATCAACGGAATTGATCAACTGCAATCGAATAAAGATGATTATATTTTTGATCGACAAACTAAAAGAACAAACTGAGCTGATGAGTTTAGATAGACCACATAGTACAAAATAGACAACGTCCACAGTGTTTCATTGTAATTACACTGACAACCGAAATTTGTACTCGTCAGTTCCGATCGTGAATGTACATAGAGAAGATCATGTTCATGTGAACCTTCACGTTTATTCACTGGTACAAACTGCAGAGACTGAAAATAGAAAAGTCCAAATCACAAAAGTTCTGGTCTGAACCTGTCAGACTGTTGGCAAAGCAACAGTAGAATTACAAAGCAATTATACTTTGCACGCCCAAACAGGATGTCGTCGGTGTCTGATTACAGCGCTTGCCTCGTAGTCTAACAACATCAGGATACGAGTCAAAAACAAACAGGCGTATTGGTCAAACCGCTCGATCATGTTTGAATGCACCAAACTGGACGGACAACGACGGTAGAAACTAGACCAGGACTAGTGACCTAAGTCGTCAGCGAGGACAACAACATCGGTGGTCAACAATGACATTTCACTGATATGTGTAATTGAGAACTAAAATAAACAGTCCTAGTAAAAGGTCCGAGTTTAGATACAGGGGTTCACTAAGTAAGTCCCATCTCCTATCTTTCCTTTAGCTCCAAACCTCAACCTTCCCATACAAAATCAGCAACCATCAACGTAATGTTGTCGATGATGAGTAGCAAAGAATACCATAGAAAGGAATGAACCAACAGAAAAACAACCATAAACTCACTAGGTGCTCGACCACTGGATTTACGACGAACAGATGGCATTCTGCGTTGCGTATGGGACGAAAAGACAAAGAAGGTGTGATATCATAAACATCCAGAAAAAAGCAATGAAATTAATTACCCTCAGTCGGAACACAAAATCATATTGACAGGTTTTCACCTGATCAAGATGAACTTAAATAAAATTGTAACTATAAATGAACGGTCCCAAGGAACATAAGCAAAATGGTGGACAGCCGTTTCGACGTTGTTGGGTCAAACCAACATGATGCATGCTGAGGAGTTTAACCCATAACCCGTAAATAAGCGTCAAAATGATAGTCCGGACAACCGCCAAGGTTGTTGGGTATGCAAGAAGGTATACGAATTGTTTTCATTGGTGGTTACACTTCTTTTTCCTATAGACTAACATTTATTAGCCAAATAAAATAATCCACATCCCTTCGAACAACCCTACCGGCCATATGCTGGACTTTGATCGTGACATTCACGAGTTGCGAGCTCGATTTCCCCGACGTGCACAGGGGTGATGAGACCCGAATAAGCAAAACATCTTCCCAAGAATTCGCTGGTGATCAGTGAGACCAACTGTTGTCGAAAACGTTGTCCGACTAGCTTGAGTAAAGTGATAAATACGCGCTAGTGTGTGGACCAATGATAAAAATGGCTGATCCAATTAGGAATATGAGAAAAGAAAATTCAACAACTGAGGAAAGTGAACCGTAAGTGTTTATCACACGTTGGTCGGTATGACTATCGTCCGTTATTGTGAGACAAGAACGACAGTTGAGAAAAATACACCGAAACAAAATGAGCGAATAACGTTTTCAGTTTTCGCTTTCGCAAGACTGATGAAGTCAGACGTGGAATGTAATCCGGTAAAAAAGGAACGGTCAAAATTCAGTTCCAAAAAAACCCTGGGATTTGCGAACAGTAACAATGACAACAACTGCAGTCCCAATCAGGTAATACAGTTTTCGATATACAGAAATGGACGTTGCAAACAAACACCACAGGATCGTCTCATTTCCATACGGACTGTACGACATCGGTGGCAGCAGGAGTCAAACAGCGCAGACAATAGCCGAAAGCGCATTAGCCCGTGAAACCAGCAAGATAGTATGACCGTGCACATATGCTAATGAGCTGGTGTTCTTTCGGACCGGGTCAGACGGTACAAGGCACACATGGCCAAGTTTTGAATGCGTTTAGACAGAACGGTGTGAACGAAACCACCAGTTGATGACGAGGTACACACACATACAAGATCGCAAGAATTCGACAGCCTGAACGAATAACCAGGTAGAGTTATGACAGTTGAGAAAAAGATATCCGGAGCTATCCGGTCAATGCGCATAGCTAGTTGATTACTTCCGAGATTGAGCGACGTGACGAGGACACTGTACGGTAAGTAGCCCGGGGCTGAAAACACAGCGATCCAAGCGATGAACATCCTGTGCAAATGTATTTTAGCCTTAGTTTACAAAGTTCGGCACAGTGAGCTACGATGAATCACAAACAGTTGAGTAAACGCCAACCGCCAGTGCCAGATAGCCACCATTCACCTCGAACATTTGAAAGACGAATCCAAAACCATGAAAAATAGCACAAGTACCTGACAAAATTGGATTCCCGCGAAAGAGATTGCAGCGGTGCACCAGAGACTTCGGAAACTCCCGAATGCTTCGTATCTGTATTGGGAAATGTGAATGAAAATCGCATTGGGGATCAGACAACACGCGAGAAAGTTGACCGATACTATCAAAATGCTAATTGAAAGTCTAACTGTTTCATATGTCCAGATACGCCTCCAGGCGAACCGTGTGTGGACAGCGAGGACAACATAAACATGAAAGAGGATAGGCACAGTAAGATACAACAGAGATTTGAATCCCATGGTGTTGAAAAAGTTTCACGAAATAAACTGCACACTCACCGTGTGTGACAAATGAGCGGTAGCTGTGGATCAACGCAACTCAATCAGCCGAATAAAGGGTGTAAGGGAATCGACTAAGCAGATGGCACAGCATGGAACGGAAGATGTGGTCTAGGTCAAAGGGCAATGAAAGAATTGCCTGATTTAGACGAGTCACACATAGCCCAAGTAATTAATTTCATGCTTAACCCAGACAGTTAGATCGGGCAGGGGATTTGGCTTGCTACGATATTCATATCGGCACGATTCACCGGCGAACGAAAAGATGAATTAGGATGAGCCACGATGGACGACTTTTTATGGCCGATCAGAAGCCCGAAGTTCACTCTTAGCCGTACGATGAAAACCAATCCAACGTGACTCCAGCAGGTTAGTAAGTAGTAATCAAGATCTTCACCGTAACATGAAATGAATCATCAGTGCCTATTAGAAAATGAGATCCGAAGACTGAGAAACACATTAAGTTTGTACGAATGACCTGGCGATAGCCCGTGGTCAAAAATCACACGAAATAGTTCCACATGTAAGAAATCACACGTTATCAACCGATGTTTTATTACATGGTTGCATGATACGTAAATGTACGATCATCATCATCATCATAGACAGCAATACATCAGTGGTTCACACTGATGCTTGACTGCCACACAACCACGAAAAAGAACAATGTACGAGCAGCTTTACTGCAGGACTACGAAATCCAACCCGTTAGCCCGGAGGACTTTCACAGCATCTATTTTCGACTATCAGCGCCTCCGAAAGATTAGCAACGTCTACTCAGAAAAAAGTCCGTGATAAAGTTCAGGACAGGCAGATTGTGTCAGCTATTCACAATGGTAACTTCATCTCACAAGATTTGCGTGCATGTCCCATACTGCTTGCGAGTGGCGAGTTTGGTCAGAATCAGAAGACAGCGCACGATTTAGGTTCGGAATATGAAAGGTCTGACATCAAAGGCTGCTTTCCAAATTACTGGATAAGGTCGGAAGAAAAAAAGAACGCATTTGGTTAGAAGAACGTTGTCTGATACACCGTGATTGAACGTTTACATAGAACGAGTCGACTTGAAACGATGCTGATCACAAGATACTGTAATCTAACAAATTTCAAGAGCAACAACTGTTGCCAAATGACATTTCCTGATTTGCAGTTTCAAAGCTCAGTGTTGTACTGGACCTGTGACAATACCATTAGTCCGAGTTCACACACCAGTGGTGGGTATGCGGGGAGTGCAGTTGTAATACATATTTATTAGATTAGAACGGGATTCATTAACTTTCGTCATATTTGACGTCACAAAGGTGCTTCCAAGGACGATTTCAACAATCAAAGTTAGCGGGGTGAATAGTTTACGATAGTAAAGAGTAGTTGGTGACAAAAGAACGATCAATAAAGGTGTACAAAATGGAACAAGACATGGTCATGCTCACCACTAGCATTCTGTCGACTGTCTGCCGAACATCGGACACTAGCCGCTGGCGCAGCAGCTATTGTGACAGATGTGACAGTGGTCTGGTTGAGTGCTTCTGATCGACCGATCGGCGGGGTTACTCGTCTGCCAGCTGAACGCGAGTGAACTGAATCGCTGGAACCGGACCCCAACTCACGATCGTAAACATCGCTGTCCGATGCATCCGATGTATCTGAGCTGGATGAAGGACTGGAGGGGGCATGCGATGTGCCATTACACTTTACGGAAGAACCTGCCACAACGATTTTGCTGTGAGTGTTCGTAGCAGTCACGCCAGCAGAACTGGTGTTTCGAGTAAGCCAATCGCCGGGCGATTTGCGTGAAGCGACTGGCTCTTCCTCTCCGCGAGCCAGCGGAGCGACCGGATTGGGGTTTCGAAACGATGATCTTGAACGTGGGACGGTGGGAACCGGACTGTGATTGAGCAAGACAGGGCCTGGTGAGTGCATATTGGTATTAGTAGTATTACTGATCGGAGGGGGCACGGAAGAGGGATTATGTTGGGCTAGGGTCAAATGCGCGGTAGTTACCGAAGTAGGATTCATAGTGATCACCGAAGGTTGAGGGATTGAAGGTTGGTGTGGCGCCATATCAACCGGTGGTGCCTGGGACGGTGGTGGTGCGGGTGGTGGACAGGAAGTAGTCGGTAGCAGGGATACGGGGGGATTAGCGCTGATCACCGTCCCTGAGGGTGACAAAGAAGAAAGTAGAGGTTAGTTCCGGGTTAGGCGTGTACGACAACACATCGTTCTTTCAGAGGACCATATGTAAATCGAATTTTTTCACATTATACAAGCCCATACAGAAGTAGTTAAAGGATGTCTGTGATCAGAATCGGGTGCCTGAAGTTAGATGGATGGTGGTTAGATGCTTGCCTGCTGAAGCGACTGCAAGTGTACACTTCATCCGGAGGCCTCAGAAGCGTAACTATAAAATGCCAATGTCAATAACAATACTCCACGGCTACAACAAACGGTTGTTTAGAATGAAGGATGTGAACCGCCTTCACATATTCGACCAGTGGAAGATACGTATATCTGGCAGATTAGACTAACGAAAATTGGCAGCAGGGATCAAAAGTTCCATTGCTCAGATAACAAGAATGAACAGGTTCAGACGACCAAGTTATGCGCTCAGAAAGCCAGCTGATCAGCGGTTACTCTCTATCTAAACCGTAGCCGACTTATGGTAAGTCGGATAAGGGATGATTAGGCATCTTTTTTTGTTGACAGTAACAGAAAGAAGATGAGCACTCGCGCTCAACATTTTAAATGCCGTCATTTTGTAAGCGAACTGTCAATGAAGTAAGAGAAAGTAACGAGGCGGAACAATATAAGACTTTTGGAAGTTCTCAATTATAACTCAGCTTTTGATAGTTATGGTTATTTTTTTGGACTTTGTACTCCGAAACTGACTTCTATTCTCCGTGTTACTTTTAACCAAGGAAAGTTGTTTCCGTGGCTGTATGACAGTCCAGCGTCAGCAATGACCGCTGACTTGTGTAGATGACGAACATTGTATACACTATTACACATCACTTACTAAAACAGCGAGAATGGCATCAGAATCGTTTTTCAATGTAGTTGCGTGATGATTAAAAAAGCTTACTGAAAGAACGTGTGCTCGGTTTGGAGTCTGAAGTAGCCGAAGACCTACGAGTTAGATGTGGCCGATTAGGTTGATCGTTTGGCAAAGCTGTCACGCCCTGAGTAGTGTCTGTCGAGGAGGAACTGGTAGTCACAGCTGAAGAGACCGATGTGGCGGATTGTTGCACAGATGAGGGTTCCTTGAGCGCTGCGGTGGCTGAAGAATCGTTCAGCGTCCGTGTGGCAAATGAAGCATTTCGGCTGAGAATTCCATCGTCCGGCGTTCGTCGTGAATTAGCGGTTGTGCTGTTCAAACAGCTCGCCGCATTGAAGGTGGGGTTTGTGGCAGGCAAGGCACTGGTTGGTCGCGAGATTTGATGAGACCCAATCTGCCCAGTGGTAGTTCCATTAACCAAATTGTCTGTCTGCCGTGAACGCACGTCCGACTTACTTCCTCGACCACTGGTCAAGCTGTTTGCGTTTGACAGACCTGACAGTTTTCCATGGATCTGAGGGTCATATCGCGCAAGCAGAATGTAAGTGGCCGTAATATTATTGAATCGCTGTTGTGTTAGGGCTTCTTGTATCTCATTCGGTTGAAAACCCATACGAACCATCAGCTCTGAAAGCGGACAGGAATAGGTTACATGAAACAATAACGCGGCGTCCATAACACCCTATCGCATGGACAGTCCTGAACAGTTGTTAGCTACAGCTCGAACAATACAGTATGATCGGTCGATCTACAGTTGAAAAGTCGACCCGCGATTAATCACGGATTACCATATTTCAAAAAATTGGTTTCGAAGCTTGATCAACGAAGGAGTTGAACATTCTGAATATATAAAGGGGAAACTCATAAAAATGAACACAAAAACAACGCAATTAATATGACGATATCTAACAAAATGAACGTTAATGGTTCCCATCAGTGTGATTAGAAAAATGACGGCTAATTTAGCATACCATGACAGATTGACATAAATATAATGAAGGCTGAATGCGTTCCCAAGTCGGAGGCCACGTGACAAGAAACTGAGTGGCCGTGAAAATAAATTCCGTATTCAGCCCCATCTATAAAAAGTGAGTATTAGAGAACAAATTTCACTCTCATTATTAATTCGCTTCGTACGACAGTCTATATAGGATTATCCTCACTGACTGTAAATGTAGTCACAATTCCACCCTGATCACACATGTATAGATCTTTTACAGAAAGAAATTAGCATATGTGTCGTTTCACTGCGCCAGTTCACACCTCTAGTGTTCCAGTTTCGGACTTGCATCCAAAAACAATCAGCCCAGCAGGTATCACCGTTTTCGTTTCTGTGTGTGTTGTGCTGGAACCTCCTGTGTGATTCCAACTTTTTGGCAGAACTTTGTGAAACATCTGACATTGACCGCTTGAATAACAATGTCGATCGTTGATCTTTATTTGAGCACGAAAGAGTTTTACCGCTCATAAAAAACGACAGAAAATAAGGTATACGCACTTTGCGGTTTCCATCAAAGTAATGAAACTATAAGTATACTCTACCAGTGTAGAACATGTGCTACAAGCAAGAAGTAACGTTATCAACTCGGAAATGGGTACCAGCAAAGCGTGAGAATCACACAAGATATGAATCCGTAGATTGTAGGCTAGCCAATCTTAGGAGATTTTATGGCAAATCCATAGTAAGAACACTAGGGCTTAATGTATGTAGCAAAAAATTGCACGTAAACTGAATTAGAATAAAACAGTTGCAAGTGAAGAGGATGGTAACGTGGCCAAATCAACACATCAACAGGAACGTCCCAACTGGGTTTAATCTAGCTACCAGCTGTATAGTAACACTGTTTTTGATCAAAAAAATGGACGTCAACGAACAATAGTACGTTGCAAGTTGAGAAATCGAGTAGATACAAGGCGTGCCAGGAGATAGACAACACAGCAGCTATTTCCTAGTGCACTACCCTTCAGTTGTGTGGACATTGCAAGTATTGCTTTAATCGGATCCCTATAGCTGACTGATCCATTAAGGCAAGGTAAACCGAACAGTACTCAGATCGAAACAGATATGCTACCGTAATAGCAATCGTGTGAACAAACTCTGTGTTACTTAGAATTAATGCTGAAAGGAATGCAGTATTGAAAAAAACTGAACCAACTGCTGACGTGTGATAGAACTCAACACTGATAAATGACCGGAATCCAAGGTCGTCTGTCCTTGAATAAAACAAGTGTTTTTACTACGAGACCCACACGCTCTCGTAACAGAAAAAAATGATAAATGAATAAAAACCTGCCATAAATTCTATTATTAATATTACTGCTATCCCGTTTTCTATCATTTGAAAACACCCCGCGTTGTTGCATAGCGACCAAGTTGAAACTAATGCAACAAGATGCCACACATACGCTTTTCCCTTATGTCTTACCAACAATCACAATTTCAGTTTTTTGAAAAGAAGAAAAAATTAAGGATCACATTGTCAGATTGACAGAGTACAAGACAATAAACTCCTAACGTCAGCAAAGGAACAGTTGATTTGAATTTTTTAAAAAAAGCAAAGCAAAAGAAAGTCTGACAATGTTTTTTTTTCAACAACCTCATAAAGCTAAATTTAGAGCAGACTAAAACAACGAAACTGGTGACCGTATAACCTGCCACTGTGGATGAAGTCGTTTCGATATCACTAGTCTGTGTCTCTAAATAGAACGTGAGATGTCACACAGGCACAGTTTTGAAAACGGAAACGTGGCATGAAAGTGTGCAATGAACACCAGATATTACACAAGTTTTATGAGCACAGCCATTTCTTAATCAGTCTGCTGACCTGTTTTGATTGAGGAGTTGTTCAGTGTGTGCCCGCAAAGTGTTGAGAATTCAGTGCGACCTGGCTTAACTTGGAACACTGTACACATATGTAAACACCAGAGAAACCTTTTGGGATGTCCTACACTGGCAACAAGACATGCAAAAATGATATCTGGAGACGTCAAACAATTGAAAGTAGGAAGGAACATAGGCAGGAGCACCTGATAATCAGAACAGTTAAGCGATACATAGAACTGTAACCTTTGATCAAAGCAAGTGAATTAGTACACTTTCGCAGTGCATATCCTCCCCAAAAATGTCAAGTTTTTCAGACAACTGTTAGTTCTTTAGTGTTCTCTGTAAACAAGAGTCGTTTTACAGTATGATGCTCAACACTATCACATCATGTTACAGCAAACACGGCTGTTTTGTCGAAGTTAACATCTACTCTAAAACGACTCTTGTTTACAGAGAACACTAAAGAACTAACAGTTGTCTGAAAAACTTGACATTTTTGGGGAGGATATGCACTGCGAAAGTGTACTAATTCACTTGCTTTGATCAAAGTTACAGTTCTATGTATCGCTTAACTGTTCTGATTATCAGGTGCTCCTGCCTATGTTCCTTCTACTTTCAATTGTTTGACGTCTCCAGATATCATTTTTGCATGTCTTGTTGCCGGTGTAGGACATCCCAAAGGGTTTCTCTGGTGTTTACATATGTGTACAGTGTTCCAAGTTAAGCCGGTCGCACTGAATTCTCAACACTTTGCGGGCACACACTGAACAACTCCTCAATCAAAACAGGTCAGCAGACTGATTAAGAAATGGCTGTGCTCATAAAACTTGTGTAATATCTGGTGTTCATTGCACACTCTCATGCGACGTTTCCGTTTTCAAACTGTGCCTGTGTGACATCTCACGTCTATTTAGAGACACAGACTAGTGATATCGAAACGACTTCATCCACAGTGGCAGGTTATACGGTCACCAGTTTCGTTGTTTTAGTCTGCTCTAAATTTAGCTTTATGAGGTTGTTGAAAAAAAAAACATTGTCAGACTTTCTTTTGCTTTGCTTTTTTTAAAATTCAAATCAACTGTTCCTTTGCTGACGTTAGGAGTTTATTGTCTTGTACTCTGTCAATCTGACAATGTGATCCTTAATTTTTTCTTCCTTTCAAAAAACTGAAATTGTGATTGTTGGTAAGACATAAGGGAAAAGCGTATGTGTGGCATCTTGTTGCATTAGTTTCAACTTGGTCGCTATGCAACAACGCGGGGTGTTTTCAAATGATAGAAAACGGGATAGCAGTAATATTAATAATAGAATTTATGGCAGGTTTTTATTCATTTATCATTTTTTTCTGTTAGAGAAATGTGGGTCTCGTAGTAAAAACACTTGTTTTATTCAAGGACAGACGACCTTGGATTCCGGTCATTTATCAGTGTTGAGTTCTATCACACGTCAGCAGTTGGTTTAGTTTTTTTTTTCAATACTGCATTCCTTTCAGCATTAATTCTAAGTAACACAGAGTTTGTTCACACGATTGCTATTACGGTAGCATATCTGTTTCGATCTGAGTACTGTTCGGTTTACCTTGCCTTAATGGATCAGTCAGCTATAGGGATCCGATTAAAGCAATACTTGCAATGTCCACACAACTGAAGGGTAGTGCACTGGAAATAGCTGCTGTGTTGTCTATCTCCTGGCACGCCTTTGTATCTACTCGATTTCTCAACTT
>LOND01000140.1:167702-178086 GCA_014220965.1 Paragonimus kellicotti | reverse complement strand
AAGTTGAGAAATCGAGTAGATACAAAGGCGTGCCAGGAGATAGACAACACAGCAGCTATTTCCAGTGCACTACCCTTCAGTTGTCTAGACACTGCAAGTATTGCTTTAATCGGATCCCTATAGCTGATTGATCCATTAAGGCAAGGTAAACCGAACAGTACTCAGATCGAAACAGACATGCTACTGTAATAGCAATCGTGTGAACAAGCTCTGTATTACTTAAAACTAGTGCTGAAAGAAATGCAGTATCGAAAAAAATTGAACCAACTGCTGACGTGTGATAGAACTCAACACTGATAAATGACCGGAATCCAAGGTCGTCTGTCCTTGAATAAAACAAGTGTTTTTACTACGAGACCCACACCTCTCTAACAGAGAAAAAAATGATAAATGAATAAAAACCTGCCATAAATTCTATTATTAATATTACTGCTATCCCGTTTTCTATCATTTGAAAACACCCCGCGTTGTTGCATAGCGACCAAGTTGAAACTAATGCAACAAGATGCCACACATACGCTTTTCCCTTATGTCTTACCAACAATCACAATTTCAGTTTTTTGAAAGGAAGAAAAAATTAAGGATCACATTGTCAGATTGACAGAGTACAAGACAATAAACTCCTAACGTCAGCAAAGGAACAGTTGATTTGAATTTTTTAAAAAAAGCAAAGCAAAAGAAAGTCTGACAATGTTTTTTTTTTCAACAACCTCATAAAGCTAAATTTAGAGCAGACTAAAACAACGAAACTGGTGACCGTATAACCTGCCACTGTGGATGAAGTCGTTTCGATATCACTAGTCTGTGTCTCTAAATCAGACGTGAGATGTCACACAGGCACAGTTTGAAAACGGAAACGTCGCATGAGAGTGTGCAATGAACACCAGATATTACACAAGTTTTATGAGCACAGCCATTTCTTAATCAGTCTGCTGACCTGTTTTGATTGAGGAGTTGTTCAGTGTGTGCCCGCAAAGTGTTGAGAATTCAGTGCGACCGGCTTAACTTGGAACACTGTACACATATGTAAACACCAGAGAAACCTTTTGGGATGTCCTACACCGGCAACAAGACATGCAAAAATGATATCTGGAGACGTCAAACAATTGAAAGTAGGAAGGAACATAGGCAGGAGCACCTGATAATCAGAACAGTTAAGCGATACATAGAACTGTAACCTTTGATCAAAGCAAGTGAATTAGTACACTTTCGCAGTGCATATCCTCCCCAAAAATGTCAAGTTTTTCAGACAACTGTTAGTTCTTTAGTGTTCTCTGTAAACAAGAGTCGTTTTAGAGTAGATGTTAACTTCGACAAAACAGCCGTGTTTGCTGTAACATGATGTGATAGTGTTGAGCCACATATGCAGACTGAACATTGTTGTGGAAGCAGTCGACTTAGACGGAGCATAGATCCACTTGCCAGTTGGCATAGTGATCAATGAACTCGATAAGCGTTGGAAAAGTTTGCCGCCTGCTCATTAGTTACACCCGAAACAAATAGATGAGCGTGACGATTGCGACAATCACAACCAACTCACAAACACAACGGGCGTGTAACCGATCAAAACAACAAAAACACCTGGAGGCATTTAGATTCAAACAGGGAAACCAATCCATTCAGAGTAGTATCGATCAATATACTAATCGATCTGTTTTTCCGGCTTGCTGATAATCGATTCATAAAACAAGAGGGTTTGCACTGATAGAAAGACCTACCAATCTAACAACATCACACACCGCCTTAGAAACCATCTCAACTACTGACACTCATTTACTTGGATTTGCCGTCGAATTCACTTGTTTATAGTACATAACAACACAACATAGACGTGTTTGTGTAAAACAGAACGTGAGGAAAAAATGAACCAGGGGCAACGGGAGTGTTATACTCACAAACGGATTGCACGGCCGAAACATTCGAAGCCATGGGATGATACAGTCAAGCACAGTGTGAGATCAACCGAATGTAGTCAATAAACCCCGAAGTTACTAACACACCAAACGACCAAAGACGGATTTTAAGAACTTAGTCCGTTTTGCATAGTGCACAAAACTAGAACATAGTGCGCCTCTTCGGAAAAGGCTAGCAGAGACAAGCACATAAATCTTGTAACAAAATCATATATGTTAGCATTTATATCCCTGTTGAACCGAAAACACTCACATCGGGAGCAAAATACGGGTACACAGTATACATGTTTTTCGTTTTTTTTTTTCATCGACCGCTCAAAGGTATAAGACTTTCCTAACGCACCAGTATGTAAATTCGAATTGTGCTCACCAATCACTGTATCCAAATCACTCAAGCTTGCAGCTGTGAACGCAACTCCAACCATCACTTGATAGTTTACTAGTAGACTTCTTAGCAAAGCACATTATTTCCTTCCGAAGATCATGCGAATACAACCTTCACACATCAAACCCATACAGATCACGATTAGAAACACGGAAAAATGTATACCAGAAGATGACCATACAGAGATGAAACAAATGTCGCTGAAACGTGTTTGATGTTTAGTGTCCGGTAGTGTAACATGCACGGATTTCTTGTTTTTGAAGGCGTGACACGGAAACTACATAAATTGTCCTCCCTGCTTGTACAACATCGCCAGGAAGCTCGCAACAACTGTTAAAATGCTATCGAAATCGTATCAGGAGATTAGGAGATAGACTGGATTCTTTACGAATGAACAGGGTCGGTCATTTTGTGATGTGATAAGCTGACGTGACTGCAATATGCACAGCTACTATAGTAAACTTTGAATACATAGGTAGACAACTTTGGATCACAGTAAATAATGGTACTCTCCTTGGCTATTACGCTTCCTTTATCTTACAGACTGAAATCGATCGGCGGTTTTGTGGTTGGCCGCCATTGAGCAAACATTCAGCATGGCTCCAAAAAGAGTTGAGAAAGTTGGTTTCAGTGGTCATCAGTGAAGTTGGTGCGTCTCATCAGCACTACCCACACCGGGGAATCGAACCCACGATCCATGGGCAGGTCTCCGATCACGGGGTAAACTAGACCAGACTAGAATCTGACATTTGTTTGCGGGTAGACGAAGTCAAAACAATTGTACGTTACTTTACCGTTTGTGGTAAATAATGTTTTTGTTCGCCAGTATTCTGACCGTAATGCCTGCCTAGTACGTACGGAACTGGCGGGGTGACAGTGAGACATCAGTATCAAATCGGATGACTAATAGCACTGCTTAGTTTTATGTTCCATACGGTCCTATATACCTTTACCGAGGCCCAGATCTGATGAACGCACTCGATATACAACAGTTTGTCTGTTACGGATGACAACTTGAACATGAGCGCTCACGGGATAGCTTAAAATCGATAATACAATTATCAGTGTTTCAGTGGTCCCTGTTTGCGTGCGTGCGTGAGCATAACAGCGGCACTACGCACATACAAATAACTGGCGGCACTTGTATCTAGATAATTCGAGAACAGTCACTGGAATTAATTTACATCCCAATTCACAACCCACTGCAAACAAACTGAGCTGTATTAATTACGGTTCCATTCGCACCCTCCGCTTTTGGCATGAACTTGAAGGAAATCATATGGATGAGAGCCTATGTACAACAGGCTGACTAAGAATTAGAAGGATATCTCCTAAGGAAAGACTAGGGTTAGAACGTCAAGGGACAGTGAAAGCCGAAAAATTCCGTATGCATTTAACATACTTACGGTGAGCTACACAATTGAGGGGAGACTCTGGGGGTAGGAAAGCTGCATACGGAGGAAACAAGAAATCCAACGGAGCAACGCAGGGAATCAAAACAAGAAAACCGTTGATTGTTGTTCGCAACTGGGGACGACATCCCACAATTAAAGGAGTCAGTTCTTTTCTGGGCGGTAGCCAGGACAACAGGAGCATCTTACTAATGTAAGCTTCGACTTCAGAACTTATATGCAGAGAGTCCAAGTTGTAAATCCGTTGCCAGACTGCCGCCTCCGAAATAGTTTGCCACTCACAAACAAAGCACGGCACAGTCAGCGAACAAGCTGGTA
Organism: Paragonimus kellicotti; assembly: GCA_014220965.1. Lineage (NCBI taxonomy): Eukaryota > Metazoa > Platyhelminthes > Trematoda > Plagiorchiida > Troglotrematidae > Paragonimus > Paragonimus kellicotti. The sequence continues at coordinate 174,058 of LOND01000140.1, read as the reverse complement.
TTCTTGAGACATGCCCAAGTCAGCGAAGCCTGTAAGACAAGATAATCATTCTGAGTGGTTCATAGGGTCTGATCGTCCAGGAGAAACGCCGTCGAAATTCATCATTGTTGAAACGTCATTAGTGGCACCAAAACACGCGTGATCGAAAACAAATACTCTGTGAGCAATCCCAACGAGAATGAAACATAGATTGTGGTGCCACAAGAAGACCGCTGGTAAAGTGGCATAACGCACTGAGCCTTTCATGGACAGACTGCAGCCAAACCGTCGCCACACGTGGAGTAAATCGGCAGACACTATGAGCCTTGGCTAAAAGATTTGCAACCGCGACGGATATTTTGACGGTGTTGATGCAGCTCCCAAGGTGAGTGGGCTTTTCGAATATTTTTGACGACTCGCTAACAAGAGTGACAATAGGTATAGAGTCCTGCCACTCTTGTAAAAACAGCCGGCAGGTGTACAGATCATAGTAAACGGAGGAACTGGAATATCTAATTCATGAGCGACATTCCAGACGTCAAATGAGTAATCAAAGGTGACAACAAGGTCATATGTACCTTAGAGAAGAGATAACTTCAAGAGATGCAAACAAAAACAGGCTACAGTTAACCACGAAGCGTCAACAAAGAAGATCAGAATCTCTTCGAACTTTGGCCTGAAAACGATGGTAGCAGTAGATTAACGGTGCAAGATCATCTATCAACAGATTAACAAGTACACCACGATAAATATCATTACATATCCGAAGTCACAGTATAACTGGCGGGTAGTGTTGTAGTTTATTGTACACCCACCAAAAGGTCAACAGGTGAAGATAGATTCTCAACCAGCATTCTAAAGACGCATCCGATTAAAATGATTGTACCTAGATATATCTAAGGAATTGAGGAAACTGAGTTCTCAAAATAGAGCTTGCACAATAACTGACGATAAAAACAGTGTGACATTGACAATATGGACCGCAATATCTTTCAGGGTGTTCGACTGAGATTTAGGAAATTTGTTCGTACACATAGACAATTATAGCCCGGGATCCACCTCTACTTTTTCTAAGTGATGCTGGTTTCATAAAAAGAGAGTTTCAATAATCTTTGGATCGAAAATGTGCGCAATGCATATTATACCGTACCAACGAACAAAACAGATCACTCGATGATGGAGATAGTCCACGAAGAAAAAAAAACGTATTGACGGATTGGAAACCGAAGGGTCATTTAGACAAACAGCTGGACAGAAAACGTAACCCAACACCAAACAGTTGTCATGACAATTGACTAGGGTGGGGCCAAGCGGAATAATGAAGGGGGAAAGAGAGAGTGGATGTCAATTCGAATGTGAGCGTGACAATACAAGACCACGATAGTATCATGCTGGCCAGATGTGAATAAAACCGTGGCGACCAGCGAAGCCGAAAACGATGGCAACAGCACGTGTCTGATGCACCGATCAGAAATAGTCACGCGTAGCACATGCATCAAAAAGATACGTTTACCCATTAATCACTCAAACGTACCGATATAAACAATGCGGTGATTAACTCTACAAGAAATTTTGATATTGAAATGAAAGCGTGATTGATAGATCAGCTCCATCTGATAAACGTGGGAAACCAGGAGAAATGCTCGCGACCGATTCCAAGTTTTGGTCCCACAACAAACAAACGGCAACAAAGTCGACCGATCGACGTGGATTGAAGAGAACGCCTGATTAAGATTAAGCAAAACACACTGTTACACACAGCAGGCAGATGAAGCCGACGGTTTTCAGTTTTCACGCAAGATAGTTGTTGACATCCGGCAAGACCAAACGAGTTATGCACGGCTCGAACTAGCGTTTGTACAAATAGTAAGTCACTATTACCACTACCTCACTTTCGGGACCATAAACAACCAACGGCAGTGGTCTCTTCAGGCCCGGAAGTTATCGATCCGCAACCGTCTCTTTTATAGAAGACTCTCAGAGAAATCCTCAAATGTTCGCTCCACAAGTTATGGAAAAAGTGTTTTGCGTGTCCGATCTCTCTCGTTCTGTTTAGGTTAGACAAAAGTGGCATCTTTGAAGGTGCGCTCGAGGAATCTAATGAGTTTAATGTAGAATTTCTTCCTGGTACTAGGCTGAAAAAGATGGAACATGTGGAATACACCCTTCTATTTTGATTCCGCTATCGAAGGTGTGAATACGGTTCATACCTAAAAGGTGCAAAGTACTTTAGGACAGAGGTGTTACCATTGATACCTTCTACAATATCGGCAGCCCACTCGAAACTGCGGGTCACTTCATCTGGTTGAACAATTTGCTTACGTCAACTTGCAACAGTGCTAACCAGTTGACAGTAAGAATGACAGAAAATAGGTATCGCCCTTGCCAATCTTTGATAGATGTAGAATTGAAAAGAGAACCGATTACCATTGAACGGAAGAGTATACACGGCAAACTAAAGAATTTTTGCCAGGCATTGGTTCACAAATGTGTTTGGTTCGTGGTGAAAATGGCTAAATCATTGTTGTATTAGCAACGCGGTCAACCACAGGCGCGCATTTTCAGAATTCAACACTAAACGATTAATTGGTGAGATAATGAAAATACACTCGCAATCACTAGAATAAGGAATCTGTAAGCTGACTTAGCGTTTACGGCTAACCATGGGATAAAACCAGGTTTGTTGAATGAAGTTGACAGATGTTGTCAACCAACTAAGAGACTTCGAGAGCACTCAAATCCCTGATTAAACACGCTAATCGATGTGGCAGTGTGCCACAGTTATTGGCGTGTACTTATCGGTCGATTGCACTTCCGGTTAAAGGTTAATTTATCTGATTTTCGCTTCCATTATTTTCTGATAGAAGTCTTCTTTTAAAACGCTCTATTTCATTATTATGGCCAGTGTAAACTCAAGACACATTACCACCCAGCCAACCAGGCACGTACATATGCAGTTGCCAAAAAAATTTCCAGCCCGGAAAATTAATTTCTTTTCAAAAAGGTCCTGTGATGTCATGCAAAGGTAATCGCATTGAAAACTACGTTCTCTTTCCATGCACGCGAACAGGCTTCCCACTAGCTTACTTGATCACTCAGATGAGAGTTTGATCGTGAGGATCGATGTACACTTACGTTTCCGTCCCAGTGAACATTGGGCCTGCACTTGCTGGTGATTGCCGCACGTTTTTAGTATACCCATTGAAACATATCAATCTCTTTAATAATTACTTTTCGAGAGTCCACAGAGAAACAGAATTCGAAATGAAATGATCCCAAAAAGTGTACATCCGGAGTAGTAATGATATCGACATGTGCTTTCAGCTAATGAACGTAGAGGTTGATCTAACGCACAATGGAAAGCACACGAGTGTGGAAGTTAAGCCAAAAATTATCGCCCTATTTGGTTTACTGGCTTCAAGTCAAAGTTCAACAGATGTGTTTCCACTTTCAACATGCTACGACTAAACGCAATTAGGTAGACAAACCGGTTTCAGTTTAGCACCTACGACAATCTTAGATCACCGTTCTCGTACTCACGCTGCTGCGCCTGCCGTGAATCATTCTGTTAATTTAGTCGATGCGCCATAGAGATTAGCCGTATAAATTTCTGGTAATTTTTGCAACCACAGACTTCATGGTATATGAATATGGATAAGCGTAAAACGAAAGAATGTCACTGACTCATGACCGTGATGTATAACTAGTCTTAGAACTATATGTCACCTTCACAAAATGCTTTCCCAGCTCACATGGTCAGTGATGCAACAAGTTAAGATTACTGATGAGTAGTCGGGGATTTGGTTAATTTCAAGTTGAACATCACCCACAATTGATCGCAGCTGTCGCATTCCCATAGACTTTCCAGTCGGCCCCTTTCGAAAAGAAGCACTAGACTCGAGTTTCGCTCTCATTAGAGCTCGTCAGTAGTGCATATCCTTGCCACTGCCGGGACTAGAACTCCGGCCACGCTTTCATGAGGCAACCATGCGCCATTGACCTCACATTAGGCACGACCGAATTATCATATGTGAACGCTCAACCATTTTCGCTTGTGAGTCAGTTGAGAGTGAACAGCCGACCGGACCAAACCTAAGCCAGTCCCCTACTCCCTGTACACGTGAAACAACATAGTCAGCTGGTTGCTAATTTCGTGCAGGCATGAGGTGCAATTAGGCAGGGCACCCCCCAGTACCGAAATGAAACAACCGGCGAACATGGCATACGATAAACCAACAGCAGTGTAAAGATAAAATGAATAGAACTTTTGATTCGGATATGTGCTTGAAGTAACAAAACATTTGAAAGAGACCATATTGTATATGACCACACCACATGGACTCGTGAAATTTGCATAGACGAGCTCGTTTCACATTTCTGTGTTAGACTGTCAACCTCAATTGCATCCATCAATAACAAAATCGTAAGACTTGGGTAAACAATTTCGAGCACATTATACGTCGCCCATGCGTTAACTCAAAACTGGAAAGTTTGTGCATTCGGAATGACAATACTGTTGCTAGAACAAAGAGGCTATGTCCACTAAGTGTGCAGAACAATTCAACAGTGTACAGGATACCGAACTGCGCGGTGAAGCAAGTAAACCTAGGCAGCAGAGGTGTGCATGTGTGTCCGATGTCTCGCATGCGCCATCATGTGATTAGAGGCCAAGGGGGTCTGTGAGTAGAAAGTGGTTTGATGAGGTTGCGTCAAGAAAACAAAGAATGAAGTATTTGTATCAGAGATTACGCTACTTTCAACGAGTCCCGTAGCTTAAACCATACCCGAAGTTGTTGGACTTCTTAATGAAGTATCCAATCTGACACGACTATCTGTTTACGTTTGTTACGACAAGGTAAAATAACTCCATGTTGACTACGCATCTGAACTATGTCGACGGAGAAAGCAATGAGAGATGTATTTAAACGGAAGAAAAGTTTAGGGAAATCTGGGGCAAAGAAGGAAAACCCGATGACTACGTGAGTTCAATCTTTTTAACTACAAACCCAGTGGCCATCGAAAAAACAGACGACGGACCATAATGTTGATGGATCAAGCCTGACCCCAGCTCAAAGGAAAATGCTTGCGATTGAATGGGCGTGTAAGATTCCACTCGGTTAAAGTATGGAACGAGAGCTAATTCAGAAGGTTATATACAACTTCAGTATCACATTGTAAATAATGTGTAACACACAAGCACGTTTTTGGTTATTCATCATTGGGCTAACTACAACGCATTTAATCACATGCGGAAGATGAACAAGTAATGAATCGATGGGTTTGTCGTCGTCATACATTGTCTTACAGAAACTGGCTGTTCTCCGATAAAAAGAAATGGGCAAAAACTAATCCAGTTTGCTGCTGACAGAAAACCTAGTTGGGCTATACTTTTGTGGTCGTAAACTAAGTCCGTAGTTTTGTGACTATACCAAGACAGTATATCAATGTCATAATCACACTGGCGCGGTAATCGAGTGCAGGAATACTTTGGAAAGTCGACGTGTTGATCTATATGACAGATATATAACACTATTATACTACCAGTTTACAACACGACATGATAAAAGTTCGCAGCCTGCAACGGAAACGATGTTTTGGTCCAATCATCGTACCAATGGCGGCGTGTGAATGACAATGAACATTCCTCACATTAAGTTTTGGGTCCATTTCATGTTGAATAGTTCTACCAAGAACCGAATGGGCTCCAAATAACATTAAAGGACAGTTGCCTTTGGGAAAAAAACACTTTCGTAAGAATGACCGTTTGCACGACAAGAAATGCGTGATGTCAGTATCAATTACCGCGGTCACGACCCGAGAGGAGTTAAATATTATCAATGAACGGAGAACTGGACAAACAACATCATCATCATCATCATCATCATAGACAGCAATACATCAGTGGTTCACACTGATGCTTAACTGCCACACAACCACGAAGAAGGAAAAAACCCAAATAAGAACAGATATGGTAGTCCGACATTTCAACCATGCGGATCAGCAAAAGAATTGCGAGAGCAGGTTACGATCTTTTCCCATCTAGCTCTTCACAGGAAACTGAAGCTGCGGCTAGAAACATTTTCATACAAAAAGGGAAGGAAGGCATTGTGCGAGGCAGGCAAGTTCGAGAGAAGTGGATGTCAGAAATACGACCAACTGACGGTTAACGATGAGGTGAACAACAAAAAATCTATTAAGCATATAAGTTCTAAGGTAATCATTGATAATCGATTTACGTTCGTAAACGTTCTCTTTACATCGGAATGTACTTTATCAGAGCCCAGTTGATCCACCAAGGCAATGCTTAATGAAGCAAACAACAAGTGTTTGATGATAGGTGTAAACTAACATGCAGGTTTTCTTCCGAAGGCGATTGG
>LOND01000140.1:156974-167602 GCA_014220965.1 Paragonimus kellicotti | reverse complement strand
ATACTGGGGGGTGGGGGAATGTAACTGCTATCAGTTTCCGTGTGTAAAATCATGCATTGCAATAGGTCTGGTCAACAATCACTCCATTCAATGGTGAGAGCCTACACTAGAGCAGAAATTCCGCGGGGCATAAATCATATTAAGTGAAATGAAAGAGGCCCAAACCAGGCAACAACCTGTATGAAGCACAAACATTTAGCCACGAACGATTGAATTCCCGCAGGTGGGGGATTGTATAGTTCATTGGCCCGAGTCACATACGTTTTTAACTCTGACAAGATGATACTGAGACTCGAGCTGTCTTCAGCTCAGGCGTGACTGGAAAATATCTCCATGTCAAAGCAGTGAAAGAAATACGGCTACTTAAATGAATTAGTCGTCATCGAGACATAGATACGCTACCGATCGCGAGCAACTACCAGGTTGGATGACGTTCTCATTAGGCGACGTGTGTGTGATCAGGAAGTCTCACGTTTGTCAAGCGGCGCACGCCAGTACCCGAGTGGGTTAGCTCAACGCCACGTGCGCGACCCTAGGCTGTGGATTGGGGAACGGCCATCCACATTGAGGCTAACTGTGAAATAAGCGGGGTTCTATTGGCGAATAAGTAGTCCCGAATAATGAACAGTAGTACTATGAGGGCATTAAGGATTTTCAGTTGGCAGCCGAGTCTCCTATAAAGTTCTACATAATCTCTTTGACGGTATTAGAACATAATGTATATTAACCAGTCACAAGAGGTGCACATGGCCTCCCGGACAACATGCCGTCACTCTGGCGTACTGGTATCTCCAGTCTCCGCCAACCGTGGTCAGCTCCTGTGAAAGACGTGCGAATCACTTCGGCGATCAACGGCTTCATCGGATATGCAAGTGTGCCGAGTAGCTTGAATGGCTAGACCTCATTTGGAGGGCATATAAAACCAATTTGGTCACCAGTCCCTGGCTGGACTGGTTTACCACATCAGATCCGCCTTCGCTGGTGAATCTTCGAACTGCTACGCTGTATCTGTCGAAACTTCCTGCAAGATATACTGGATAAATGAACTCCATCCGACGAGCATATAAACCGAACCCCTACTGGTCACCGGGTCCAAATGAACTGCGAAATTCGTGCCACAACGGGCTGCCTTGTGACTTAGGTTACTTTTGAATCAAAAGCTCCAGGTGGGGCTACTCAAGCCAATTTTTTTTTCTTTGGTCTGGGGCAGCCGAAAACATTCCTACCCGCACAATTATGAACGTATAGACGTACACTAATCATGTATTTTGTCGTGTCATTTTGTCACGAATTTCTAGCAGAGGTGTCGGCGGTCAGTTTTTTTCCTATGTCACATTTTACCGCAACAAAACCAATTTGTCTCCTTTCCCCCTCACTTTTTTTCAAACGATTCCTATACATGGTGATCCCCCAATCCTGTTTTCGCACACATACCAGAGACCTATCCCGTTCGTCGCTCGCGATGGAAGTGATAGTCAGAATGATGGTGTGTCAAACATCAAGGTTTCTTTGCCTGAGGGACACAAGCTTCTACTCATTCCTCGAACACATTTAAACTTGCCAACATTTAGTGTTCGGACGCTTATGCAAATAGGTCAGCAGGCAGCTCCTACGCGTACTTTGGAAACCCTCGCCATCAATATCAGTTGTCTTGCTGAAACACGACTCCAAAGTTCTAGCTGAATGCTACATCTCCAATCTCCGTCAGCCGCCCCACCATGTGTATACAATGTGCGCTTGTCTGGAGACCTGTGGCCCAAGCCACTGGCCAAGCCAGTGTTGGAATTGCCCTAAGCGCATACGCAGAGAAGGCGCTGCTTGACTGGATTCCCGTCAACAGCCGCCTTTGCGCTGTCAGACTCGAAGGGTGGCTGTTGTATCCAGAGGCGCCCATCACAAACGCTGTCTGTTTGTTGTTGCGGCATATGCCCCACAGACTGTAGTCCAGACGCAGTCAAAGATTATTTTTATCACAGCTCACTAACCTCTACACACCGCGCGGAGCACGTATATCCTATTAGGGGATAGAGACTTGAACGATCAAGTAGGCAGACTAGGCGCTGAAGAATGTGACTTACGTGGCTGCACTCTTACCGTATTCGTCGAACAGACGACGATGAACGTTTGTTGTAGCTCTGTGCTGATAACCGTCTATTTTGGGCGATTACTAATTTTCGATAATCTACGCGTAAATGTGCCACCTGGCGACCTTCATCGCCGAGTCAATCGTGGACACAGATTGACCACATGGCCGTCAGCTATCGGTGGCGTGGCTGTTTCCAAGATTGCAAGTCAATCTGGAGCACCTGCGTGGATTCCGATCATGCACTGTTATGTGCCAAGTTCGCTTTGCGTTTTGGTGAGAGGCCCTTTTACCGTTAACCAAAAACTGACGTTTTTAAACTAACAAGACTACAGGCCCTTTACACTTACCATTGTGCACTTGCCTCTAGTCTAGGTCCCCACTCACTATACGACACTGAAGCACTGTGGGCATATACACATACGGCATGCAATGCATAAGTGCGGTACTGTCTGATGTGGTACTACTATTCGCTCAGCTGCCAACCGCTAGGTCTCCATCCGATCACTAGAACCTCTCCAAGCTCGCCGAAGTATTCCATCCATCGGTGAGTATAACTCGGCCTGCAAAGCTATTTGCCTGAATCTCCGGAAGCAACTAAGACAGCATCACGAGGCCCAGTAAGTACAACACGTTATCGAGCTGGAACAGGTCGTTGCTACCAGGAACTTTCGGAAGCTTTCCCATCTCACTCGAAAAACTCGTAACAATAAGCCAAGTGTGAGCGGGTAACCTGCGAAGCCAATGGTGAGCCTATCCATAACCTGTAACGATGCATTGCACGCTGAGATGAGCAATTCAAGCAGCAGTTCACTTGGTCACCCGCTCCAGTGACCACTTCTTCGGGCTCTGCTTGTGTTCATTAGCCTGTTGACGTTTCTCCGTCCTCGGAAACAGAAGTCTCTCTCGAGATCAAGTTTCTGAAACGTCACAAGGCACCGGACCCAGACGAACTCCTCCTGCTCTTTTTGTAGATGGAGGTTCAGCCTTAGTTAAAGAGCTGACGGCTCTGCTCCAGAAACTCTGGATCAGTGAAGTTGTTCCAAATGACTGGGGTTTGGCTAACATCGTCCCCATTTTCAAAAAGAGCTCACATACTGCGTGTGCACCTCACCGAGAGATTAACCTGATTCCTATCGCCCTGGCCGTGGCTGCATTGATCACATCTTCAAATTTCGCCAGATGCTTGAACTCCGCCATTCATATAGAAGGCCAACAGTTGCTATCTTCCTGGACACCAAAAAAGTTGTTTGGTTGACAGAGCTGCATTCTGTCACCGTCTATCGAGGTAGAGTGTTCCTGAAAAGTCTGTGAAAATCCTGACAGCAATTTACTGTCAGATCTCGGGCACAGTTAGGGCACAATGTCGTCGACCTTTAACAACTCAAGTAGAGTGCCGCAAGGTTGTTCAACCTTCCGTTTCTTATTCAACTTTGCAGCAGACTAGATCCCAGAGTGTGCCCCGACAGACCGCGAATATGATGGTATGCAACTGCTCTCATGCACTCGACTTTGAGATACAGAGTATGCAGAAGACATCGCCCTAATCCGCAAGAGATCACAGGGGAACTAGAAAATTTAGATAGATTGAAGATTTCAGTTTGTCAGTTTGGTATGGCCTTCGCACCTACTAAGTGCAGGGTTCAGTTGCAAAATTGGCAGGATTTCGTGCCTGCTCTCACCTTTGGTGGTGAACAATTGGATTTAGTCGATAAATTTAGGTACCTCGGGAGCGGTATCAGCGTTAGTGGAATATCCGACGAGATCACAAATCGCATAGCAGAGACTTTTGCCGACTCAAGCCATCTGTGACGTTAGCATGATCCCAGTCTTCCTGTGGAAAATCGAGTGTATAATGCCATTGAAGGGCAACCTAGTCCGTTCGCGCCTAGGATGTTCACAGGGTGTCCATTTCAAGCATCAATGTCTCCAAAGCCTCAGCGGCGTGTGGTTGGAACATCGCCACCTCAGCAGTGCGTAGAAGTAGTTCGCGATGCCTTCCGAGACCAGTATCAACTCTGTCGACCATTGAACACAACATGAATATCGTCTCAACAGGTATCATTGAGCTTGGCCACAGTGCTAAAGTATGCTAGCTCACCGACTGACACATCGTACCTTGTTTACGAGTGAAGGGTTGGGCTAGAAATGGCAGCCTGGTGAACAACCCATGACTTGGGTTTGGGGCAAGAAGGCAGTCACCTTGAAAGCGTGCCTCAGTATGGCGTCCCGGCTTCCTGGCTAGGGTCCGAAAAACATTGAACACCTTTGGTTGAGGACACTACCAGATATGGCAAAGAATAGAAGTCAATGGCGTTCATGTTGCCGGTTCCTGTATGCATTGTTGTGAGTTTTTTTTCTTTTTTATCCTCCCACACTTTTTCTCTTCATTGTCTTACGCATTACTATCTTTCTTTTTTTATATATGTGACAGTTTGCCACTCCCTGTGAAACGTGTTAAATACACAGGGTGTCGCCTGACTTACCATGACGGAGTCTTCAGAGGTTTACGGATGAGTGAACATTTTGTGAGTTCATTCAAATATCAGTTAACCATATACCGTGCACTCAACATCTTGAACATACACAGCGCAGGCAACCCAACCAAATTAGGTGACCTACTGATGGCTGGTGAGTTGTCTATGTGATCAATTAACTTAATGTAGGCCAACTGCTGGAAACAATGACAGTTCAACACAGGTGTTATATATATATCTCCTTTCGGCAATTGCTGGATGTCCTTCCGACGATATAGACGATGGAAGTGGGGGAAGATAACACACGCTGATACTTCCCACAACGAATGTCATGTGGGTGAAGATACACATCTAAAAACCTGATGTATTTATTGTTGATGAGTAGTAGGGGATTTGGTTAATTTCAAGTTGAACATCACCCACAATTGATCGCAGCTGTATTGAGCTTTCCCAAAACGGTGTGATAATCTGACGACCATTTGTTGACCGGATTGCATCCGAATGACCAAATGTAAAACAGATGACATTTAAATTACCCAAAGATATGAAATATACAAATAAACGGTTGATAATCGACGTGGTTTACGACCAACCAAACCTGAAATCTAAAGGCTTTGCTTTACCAAACATGCAAAACGTATATGGTGTAAAGTAGCCCGAGGATAGTCAGAGTTACGCAACATCAAAGAACACATAACATTTTAAAATGGAGAATCGGACAACCGCACCAACTGCATAGTTGGCACACGTTGCCAGTCTAGCAGATCGACCGACCGACTGGTCGATGGCTTGATTCCGCCATGGTTGACATTCCAGACTGGATGGGATGGATTAGGACAGTGTGTAGGTGTGCGTGTGTGATTGGGCAACCAACCTCTTGAAGTGAGTGTCGAGAATGTGGCTCAGTCGGTCTGTAAAACCTGCTATTTTCTTGGGTCAACAATTACGTGCATCCTTTGTCCGTTCTTTCGCTACCATTATCGCAAGTAGGTATTCAAGTCGATAAAAACAAAGGACGTGTTAGCCAAGGAAAAAAAAACCTAAGTGTTACGATGGGTGCAACAAAGATAAACCGTGCGACAGTGCAGAACCGTAATACACATATGCACATAGAAATACTTGGTTGTCTGCCCCCATTGGTTGTCCAAAAGCAAGAGCCTCATACAGCTTTCAGATCGGTCAACTAAGGCAGGTATGTAAGTATATCGTTCAGTTAACCAGAGTAAATAACCCAAGACAAGAAGGAAAACTGGCTGTGAGGGAAAGTACGGGACAGACACACAGTAATCACTACATGGACGCCTCACACGGATATTTAACTACTATGGGATTATGAAAAGCCATAATTCGAAGGTAGAAGAGCGAAAATGAATGTCAGTTAGTGTTGACCGACCCACAGCACACACACAAGACGAGTAAACAACTCATGATTAAATATTAATATGAACCCACAATGATGATAAACGGAAAAACACATCGAGTCGTCTTAATGAATATCAACCTTGTATCAGACTAGGCACAAAAACAGCGCAGACTGAAAGATGGGTGTAGCAATTAGCATCAACAATAATTCCTTCTCCAGTCAAAGTAATCGTAGCATAGTTGTCACTTTGACCGGATTCACGAGAAATCTTCGTGGATCGTGCGACGTTAAATAAGCCACATAAAACCAAATTTTGCAGCGTTTATTACTCGCGCAGACATACTGAATTCAGCTCGGTTGATCGAATATGTTACGTCAACACACACGTGCGCCCTGAATTGCCACATTATTCAAAAGTTCGTTGTGGCTTTCTTTGGGTGTGAATATACGGATTAAGGAATTACAAAAAACTGGTTCTCAATAAAAATGCTACGATCTGGTACGACGTTTCAATGGTAAAGAAACTGGCACAACTAGCAGAGTTAGACACCGTAACTGTCTCAATTCCAACAAACACCCTCGTGACTAAACTATTGACGGCATTGGTGAAAACATAGCCCCTCTTGAAGAGTTCAAACTTTTCGTTAATGAATGTCAATCTGAGCATTTCTCACACTAAATGTAGCGTTCGCGTACATCCCCTGAAAGATCACATGCTGAACCGGAATTTACTTTTTAATGCCTACCAGTGATTGGTGATTTCACAAGTCGGTTAGAAGAAATGTTTTACACATCGGAAACGGAATTCAAGAGGAACTGATGTGTTTGAGAAGAAATCACATAGGAAAAAAAAACAAAGATTGCTGTGTAACAATTCCGGGGCGCTGAGAGCCACAGATGGTGAGCTAACATGACTGGGAACCATTGTCATAGACACCAGTAAATGTGATTGGCTGTGTTCAGTCAAGGGCAGAGAAACACCTTCAAGCTATGTTACTTTTGAATATACGTAAAACTAGCAAATCGCCTCCAACTGAATGATGACAAATCGTCGCTGTTGAGTGAAAAACGTGCTACGTATGCCATCAATAGCAAACTCAACGGACAACCTTTTCACGCAAGTTTGCCAATCGATCGACTGTACACGATGAGCGAACCGATTGTCAGGGTCACTGGCGATGTGATAATTAGACAGTGTCGCGAATGCGCATGAGAAAACTATTAACACATACACCCTCCAAAAAATACGGGGCCAAAAACGTCGGGGATGACTCTCCTAATATCACAAAGTAAACAAAGCCCGGCAGAGTAGCTGGTTAAGCTGGATTTGAAAACTCTCTCTAGAAAAATTATTATGCTCAGAAATATGAAAAAATGACAGCCAAAATTATATGCGTCTACTCTATGTGTCGAAACGGCCGGATCACTCGCCCAATAAACGTGTGTCGTTAGCGCATCGGCTCCTCGAATAAACATGTCCCTGTGTATCAGGCCTGTCAACAATTATTCTTTGGTGAGTCCAAGAAACATGAATTCGAGTCCATAATAAACGATGTTAATTCAGTCATTCGGCGTTGCTTGCAGTACGCTGTTTCAGATGTGAATAAAACCGTGGCGACCAGCGAAGCCGAAAACGATGGCAACAGCACGTGTCTGATGCACCGATCAGAAATAGTCACGCGTAGCACATGCATCAAAAAGATACGTTTACCCATTAATCACTCAAACGTACCGATATAAACAATGCGGTGATTAACTCTACAAGAAATTTTGATATTGAAATGAAAGCGTGATTGATAGATCAGCTCCATCTGATAAACGTGGGAAACCAGGAGAAATGCTCGCGACCGATTCCAAGTTTTGGTCCCACAACAAACAAACGGCAACAAAGTCGACCGATCGACGTGGATTGAAGAGAACGCCTGATTAAGATTAAGCAAAACACACTGTTACACACAGCAGGCAGATGAAGCCGACGGTTTTCAGTTTTCACGCAAGATAGTTGTTGACATCCGGCAAGACCAAACGAGTTATGCACAGCTCGAACTAGCGTTTGTACAAATAGTAAGTCACTGTTACCACTACCTCACTTTCGGGACCATAAACAACCAACGGCAGTGGTCTCTTCAGGCCCGGAAGTTATCGATCCGCAACCGTCTCTTTTATAGAAGACTCTCAGAGAAATCCTCAAATGTTCGCTCCACAAGTTATGGAAAAGTGTTTTGCGTGTCCGATCTCTCTCGTTCTGTTTAGGTTAGACAAAAGTAGCATCTTTGAAGATGCGCTCGAGGAATCTAATGAGTTTAATGTAGAATTTCTTCCTGGTACTAGGCTGAAAAAGATGGAACATGTGGAATACACCCTTCTATTTGATTCCGCTATCGAAGGTGTGAATACGGTTCATACCTAAAAGGTGCAAAGTACTTTAGGACAGAGGTGTTACCATTGATACCTTCTACAATATCGGCAGCCCACTCGAAACTGCGGGTCACTTCATCTGGTTGAACAATTTGCTTACGTCAACTTGCAACAGTGCTAACCAGTTGACAGTAAGAATGACAGAAAATAGGTATCGCCCTTGCCAATCTTTGATAGATGTAGAATTGAAAAGAGAACCGATTACCATTGAACGGAAGAGTATACACGGCAAACTAAAGAATTTTTGCCAGGCATTGGTTCACAAATGTGTTTGGTTCGTGGTGAAAATGGCTAAATCATTGTTGTATTAGCAACGCGGTCAACCACAGGCGCGCATTTTCAGAATTCAACACTAAACGATTAATTGGTGAGATAATGAAAATACACTCGCAATCACTAGAATAAGGAATCTGTAAGCTGACTTAGCGTTTACGGCTAACCATGGGATAAAACCAGGTTTGTTGAATGAAGTTGACAGATGTTGTCAACCAACTAAGAGACTTCGAGAGCACTCAAATCCCTGATTAAACACGCTAATCGATGTGGCAGTGTGCCACAGTTATTGGCGTGTACTTATCGGTCGATTGCACTTCCGGTTAGGGTTAATTTATCTGATTTTCGATTCCATTATTTTCTGATAGAAGTCTTCTTTTAAAACGCTCTATTTCATTATTATGGCCAGTGTAAACTCAAGACACATTACCACCCAGCCAACCAGGCACGTACATATGCAGTTGCCAAAAAAATTTCCAGCCCGGAAAATTAATTTCTTTTCAAAAAGGTCCTGTGATGTCCATGCAAAGGTATAGTATACGCTCCAACATTGATAAACTACGTTCTGCTTCATGCACGCGAACAGGCTTCCTCACTAGCTTACTTGATCACTCAGATGAGAGTTTGATCGTGAGGATCGATGTACACTTACGTTTCCGTCGTGCACAGGTGAGAGTTCTAGGTTGTTGACGGATCGTCCTACTGGATGGTATGAGCAGCCACCTGTTGTTAGTGCCTTTGAGATGGTTTTGCCATACGGCATAAGTGTCGACCACAGCCATTGGACGGTGGTATAAGCTAGTTCTCTTTCGAAGGTTGCTATGGACGTGGTTACATTGTTGTTTGTTTAGTGTGTTTGACTTTTGCTTTGTTTTTGGTTTGTTTGCTGATGAATCGCACACAGTTAGAGCCGAGTTGAAAATTCGGTGTCGTTGTTGTGCCACATCAAATTGTGTCTGTCGCTAACAGTGATGTGGCTGTGCTACTCGCTGTTAGACAAGTCACGACATCGCGTTAGCCATGTTTAATGTGACTGACCAAGTAGTGATTTGTAGTCGATCATTTTTGGGTTGTTCTCTACGTAATGTGGGAATTCGAATGTGACTGTTGCTGATCATGATTAGAGTTTGTTGATATAATTTTGTGTGTTGAGTATTTGTTTGTTGTTGTTGTGATTGCTGTTGTGTGCAAGATGGGATGAGTGTTACGATATATTTCTGATGGTTTCGTAACGACCATATTCTGTGCTGACTAGATTGCTGGGCGGCTGTTCCAATTATTGACCGACTGTCTGTTTGACATTGTGATTTACTTTGTGCGTGTTGAGGTATTGAGAAAGTGCTGGTGGATGTGAATTTGTGGGTTTATGACTAACGCAGTGTTTGGTGCTGTGCGACATGATTGTTTTCGTGCTTGCTGAGGGCACTGTGTGGACACCGGCACTGCGTCAGCATGAGGGTGTGCCATGGGTGTTTGAATTGTAATGAGGCGTGTCAATCTTGGTGATCGCAGCAGTGAATTGTTGAGAACGTTATTTGTGTGTACCTGTACGGATCGGGCGCAGTGGTGGAGGCGTCATGCGAACATGGTACTGATTTATTTGATAATGTAGTCAATGGGTTGATTGATTGTGCACGAATGTACGGCATACCTCTCGGTTTCCTGAATTGTTTTGTTTGGATTGTATTTTGTGTGCATTGTTTCCAACGCGCGTCGGCTAGTTTCAGAATGTATGGTCATGCTGCGCGTAAGCAGGAGTTGTTGTTGAGACGCGCTAACTGGGCGTTTCTGTCGGAAGCACTGTAGATGTAAACGAAGCGAACGCTCTTGCGAGACATCTTCTGACACTTTCTCCATGCGACCATAATTGATGGGATCAAAAGCATTGATGTGTTTGAAGTCTTACTCTTCACCTGTAGATGTTAGGAATGGGACTGCAGAGTTTGCGTATCAGGAGGATACAGTGATTCTGTGGTTTATCCGGTGACGTTTTACGAATGCTCCGTGCTAGTGG
>LOND01000140.1:124949-135587 GCA_014220965.1 Paragonimus kellicotti | reverse complement strand
CTTGCTGAGAAAGATTTACTGACCATTTGAACAGTAAATTAACTAAATATCATCCAGCATGTCTGAATCCAGATGATGATCTGTACATAAACCAACGCGTTCTCTCTCAAAAACATCCTTACGAATGCTATTGTTCAAAGTATGTTACTATGTAGTCACATTCAGGACCGAATGCTATTGTGAGCGTACAAACTGTTTTGATGAAAAGCTCTTGACCTGGTTTCTGCTAGGCGCTAGAAAAACCGTAACAGATTTGCACAAAAATGAAGTTGACAGATCACACAAAAAACAAGTGTACAAAGTTAAAGAATAATCTAAATGTTATTAAAAACATTCGAAGAATAACAGAACTGACATGAGAGAAAACAAAAAGAAATGTAGCCAACGGGATTTCATATATTTCATCCAGCTGAACCACTTAGATGGACCGATTCTAAAATTTACCATAATGCGATACCGGAATACGGTATTTCAGGTAGGTTTATAAAACGAAATTTAAACGTGAACTTTCACTGTACGTAATAAGGAGAAGATCACAAACAAACCACGGCGAGTTGTTTTTTTAGTGGTCGCTAAATATGCACTTACATAACTACATACGCACTACAGGAAGTTATAAGATCCGACTGGCTAAAAACAAATGTAAAGGCTGGAATTACAAGCTGCCATCTAATTGATTCAGTTATGAACAAAAAATGTGCTGGACAGAGATAGGTGACAGTACATCACCTGTTCCATTGTACCACGAACTCAGCGTTGAGTTGGGACCGTTGACATACTAAATATGTTTTCATAGTTAGTGTGACTAGAGGATCAGTCGAATTCACATCGATAAAGTTATCGCACAATTGGAGACCACCCCAGAGCTGCAGTGAGCACACGAAAAAAATTCGCCTGCTCACTGATTAGTTGATCAGCAAGACAGAACAAACTGGAAAGTACGACATATAGACTTTCACTTTATGGACCAATAAATGAACATTATTACGTGAGTAATTGATACGTTTGTCCGGTATGTCACAAGATGGCAAACTTTGAGCACAATTGATTTTCAATTCAGCTTATTGAAGACAAAACCGCTTCTGTTGTCAAGTAGCTAGTTTCAAGCAGATGATCAGAAAATCGGCGAGTGTTCAATAACACACTACAAAAGCCCGGAGGATGTGCCTCTACAATCAGGAAAAGAAACAGTGCTAGAGCTGAACAGAAGCGACGAGTTTCGACGGACAGTGGTAACGTGCCAAACGTTGCACACTTACTTATCTCTAATTAAACCATATTGACAGATATCACCAATCAATACGAGAGTATAGATGAAGTTAAAGGCAACGAAAAGAAAACCATCAGTGGTCAACGGATGAAGCGAACCAAGCACTAGGGGACAAACAGAGTAGGGCTGCTCAACCGTGCAATCTAAGATAAGTGTTTGATAAACAAAACCGTTCGGAAGCGGTCAAGCTGAAAATGACCTGTTCTTCAAAAATAGTAATAAAAAGAACATATGGAAAAGATTATCCTTTTCATGTCCTCTAGGTTTTCGTTTTTCATAGACTGAAATCAATCAAGCTCGTAGTATTTACGTGCGACAACGGGTGAAGAGGAGAGGAAAATGTGAAATCGGAAAACCTACCGTTTGTCATTCCACTGGCACGTCGCAACCTGACAGAGTTGGCAGCACAGTATTCTGTCATTAGCAAACTTCGAACAGTTACAGGATTAATATGACTCCCCTGGAATTTGCGCGTTCTCAGTGCTATTGACCGCAGTAAGACGAATATGTTTCTAGGTTTAAAAAAATCCGCGGTTCTAGTCATCTAATTAGAAAAGACTGCCCGAGTTTTTAGTTATTCGAAATTTGGCAGACATTGACGGTTATTCTATCTAACCATTTGCAACCGCATGTATGGACCGTGATTGAGTGTTGATATCAAGTGTTATCGTACTAATCACCGCCAGCAGCATACGGGGCTACAAACAGCCCGCGTCACTCATTCCACGATGTAACGGTTGGCGTATCATCAACCTGAAGTTTAGTGCGTTCAAATTTATTGATAGGATTACCAAAACTGCTTCAAACTCAATAGACCCAGACGTTGTTATTAAGAACATAGTGTGTTCAAAAGGGACTTTTTGTCACTCAGCACAGTCTCGGGGGCAATGACGGGGGCAATAGATGACAGACATTTTGCTGGCGCATTTAAGGCCGACAGTCTGAATTACTAATTTGTAGTAATGATGTGAACTGTCATCGCGTGAATCATGCAAAACAGTGTAGCGGATTTCATCAACTGAGGGAACGTCTGATAAAGGGAAGAACCTTGTATGTAAACAACAGTGTACGATACTCGTAGAAACCGGAAGGTCACAAGTTTAAGCGGGACCCCACGATAATTTATGCGTTTCAAATTACTGCTCAAGGATATGCCCAACCAGCAATGAAATTTTGTTCTTCCTGATTTAAACTGTCGTACCGTGAAGAGCACACTATATCCACATACAAAAAAACAGATGTGTCGGTTTGTGGCGGAAGGACATGTGCTGGTTTGGCGCCCAAATAACAGCTGTGTTGCGCCAACACATACCAACTGCAAGGTGAACAAACTTCAAGGTTTACGTAATTTGCCCAGTTATCTGTCGTGTGCGCATCATTGTCTCAATATAAGTAGAAGGTGACAAAGAAGGAAAGACAAGTGGGTTAGAAAATGTCATTTGATCGGGAAAACATTTAGGCCGTGAAGTCAATGCCGATTGCGATTAGGAGATAGAATACGTTTAGCGAGGCGAACCGATGAGGAACAGTAAGGATCCTCAGCAAGTGACAGTGTTTAATCAAGATACGCATTGAATAACACGTAGAAATTCAAACGAGAGACTTACCGCCAAGGGCAACCGTTTGGCTGGATTGAGGATCAGCATCTTCTTGAGCAACATTTCACACTCGTGAGTCATGTAAAAGGGTACACGGTAGGTGCCACGAAGAACTCGTTCTCGTAGTTCCTGTCAAAGACACAATCAAGACATACGTTAAATCGTACGAGATAGACAGCATGTAAATGAAGTGTTCGACTAGTAGAAGACCGGTATGCTTTGAGAGAAATTCATTTAGAAAAACCTCGCACGTATTTAAAACGACAAAAATCACGAGTTTGAGCAACAATAAAAAACGAAATTGGGAGATGTGGTCCACTGAAATCGACCATCAAAAAATCGAGAAAAAGATAAGTTTGTTTGCTCATTGAAAAAATGACGTCAACGCCGTCGTTCTGCGTACCTAACATAAATCGGTTATAGCTTTAGGTTAATAAACACAGATAGAGGGAAGAAACATGCTGCTCATACAGGTTTTTCTATTCGGATGTTCACTTTCTGTCTGTATAAGCGTAGACAATGCAGCATGTAAAATAAACAAGACAGACTAAAACTGCAAGTTCCAAGTTCTTAAACGGGAGATATACATGGAAAAAATACGGTAACCAATGAAAACGGATACTGCATAGTGCATCATCAAGGAAATGAAAATATGTTTGAATAGTCCAAGTGATATTTCAAAGAAAGGACTGCTGGAGTACGCCAGCATTGGTGGGAGCTGGTCGAGAGCCTCTGCGATCCCATCAAAACAGCTAGTTTGCTCACTAACATAACACGGTATTTCTCAGTGCTAGTTTACAATGATAACAATCACGAAACAAAATTTACAAATAAATCTAGTTGTTCTATGTGTCACCCGCTGACAGGGACGCACATTGAGCTACTGGTCTGAAAAAACTGGGACATCAGGTTGAAACTCAAACATTTCATAAACGCTTCTGTACATCTGACAAGTCTGAACAAAAAGAAGAGCCGGCGAGTGTGTATCCGATGGTGAGTAGTTGAAGGCAGTTGGAGTACAGGAAAACTGTTAATATTGCAAAATTAAAATCATCATATCAAGGCACCGTCAAGGAGTGATCACGATTTTTTTCGATAAGACACCCTGTTAGCAACTGCCTTCTAGTAATACCATCTGGGATTCAACAGTTTAGCTCCGGCTAAACCAGCTTATTGATTTCGTTGAATGACAGATAGCAACTTGGGCATCTGTCTGTAGACAAAACAGCCTATCCATGTGCTCGTGGGTAAAAAAGGTAAAAGTCTAAATGGACAACCTAACAAAACTGCGTTTGTGATGCTCGTTTGTTTTTTTCTCCACCTACACAGAAGACCACACAAGCCCAGCAGCTCTCTCTCGTGCTGAACACTAAGACCAGTTCACAACACAGTTCTCATTCAAATATCTCACATCACTTCAAACGCTCACAGAAAAAAGTTGCGGCTCTAGCACTGTTATCTGAGCCTCTAATACTCCATAACGTATGCTTCGGTCGATTGATCGCAATGCCAACTACCACCCTTACGTAATCACTGTCTTCCCCACACTCCATGAGCAGACTGTACTGCCCGTTGCGGCCCTTAAACAAGTTACCCCATATTCCACTAAATCTCCATACCTCAACACCGCAACGCTCAACGACTAATGCATAACAAATCTCCGTCTCTCTGCGCAAATGTGACCCGAACTGACCAATTAAGACACGAGACAACTAGGACCATTTCCTTAGCTCTACATACAGCGTCTCACCTCTATAACCTAATGGGCAAAACAACGGTTGTTGCTATTCTCTTAACACACGACAAGCAAGTCGGTCTAATCACATCGGATGGTCATCTGACCCACATATCTTTGTCTATATGATTTCCATTACAACACTCTTGAGGAAGATCACTTGAGGTAGTTGAAACGTTGAGTAGTACCATGTGCTCGTAACGTTGTGCTCTTCTCAAGCATGTTAAACACGACACTCAAACTGCTCGACTTCATTCGTATTGAATTAGGTGGGGATATTTTACAAGCCAAAGGTATATGCATGCTTAAAGAAAGCAGTAACATAAGTCACAAAAACTAAATCCATGAGACAATATCTATAAATGCGCACTAATTGGCAAAAAAAACAAGGAATATATAATGAGTAACAAAATGGAAGAATCATGCGTAGACAGCAAAAACAAACAAAAATTCCAATCAAATGATCGTGTGTTGAAACTGATTGAAGTTGTACTCAACACGCATTTGAAATGTAACCTGCATATTTAGAAGCAAATAATGGTGACGCTGAAGCTGTCCTCATAGTAATTGATTTCAATCGCATAATGTATAATATGGCTTTGTGTACGTCTTGTTACGCGAATGAAATACTGTTATCCTACGAGGTTAATCTGTTGATTCGTGCTTCTATAAGAGATTCTGTCCGAACTGACAGAAAAACAAGTGTAAATACGGTCTACTAGTAATCGGGAGCTACGGATAAGGTTCACTTCCGGTGGGATTTCAGGATTCTCTCCGAGTACGCTCACGATTGTATTTTTATGGAGGAAGTGTGAATTTCTCCGGGAAGTGGCACGTGGACCATTCGATAAGGCTCACTATCAGTTTTAGCATGTTATTCAAAAACACACTTGCTCAGAAACGTACGATAGCCTGTGCTCGGTTACTGATATATCCGAATTTTGTTACAGGAAGGAACCGACCGGAAAAACTCACAAGAACTCAACGTATTCAAACAAACACAGGAAAAAGTTGGCATACATTCAAGATACACACGAGGAAACGTCGACAATGTTCTAACCACCAAACACCTAACGTAGTAAACAGGCCAAAACAACACTCAAATGAGCACTGAAAAAATACAAGCATTACAAAATTCTTCCAAACAGGAACAACAACAACAAGTGTTTAGGTTGTTCGATTGGCCCGAATGGAGACAGCATCCATCCTGATAGGCGCGATTAATAACGCAAGGATTGAGGATAGAAGTAGATGAATTTGTTGATGTGCAGTTTGGAAATTGGTTGACCATCTAAATCTTATTAACACTTGGACGCAGTTTCAGCATCTAGGTAGACTCCTCAGTCAATTCGGTTAGAAGAGAAACATTAGGCTCAAGTTTTCATAGTACGTATCAATTATGTGTATCTTTGATAGAGTTCACATTTGAATGTCAAAACATTTTCCCTACTGAGCAACCTTGCTGAACATTGCGCCGTTGGCCACCGTTGACCAAAGTAGAAACGTTAAACACAGCCTTCGGAGTAGTGTTCACATTAACCGAGCATCTCAAGAAGAAATGAAATAGTATTCCTGTTACCTCTAATTGACATTCCAGCGATAAGCAATCATCACTTACGTCGAAATTGCGGACTGCAATCATTAAGATAAGCAACATGTCGGTTACAGAAGCACAGACCAGGATGGTCGTAATCTTCATACCACTGTACTGACAAAAGCTTGATCTGCCGTCAGCTCACCATACAACAAGGCCTTTCAAATTCCGTTGTTTTACGTCTGTGTCTGCTTATGCTCCTACTGACTGTAGTGACATCGGCGTCAAGGACGCATTTTACTCGGATCTGGCCACTCTCCTTCGGTCGACACGTGGCTCTGATATAGTCGTTTTGGCCGGAGATATGAATGCCCAGGTCGGTCGCCTTGGTGAAGCCGAATCTCGTTTAGGTGGTAGGTTTGGGATAGCATCACATCGATCAGATAATGGTGGGCGATTGTTGCAGCTATGCGCTGAGCATAATCTATTTTTAGCCAGTACTGGTTTTAGGCATCGTGCACGTCAATGCTATAGTTGGCGCCCGCCTTCTCCGAATCAGGCCTGGTCTCAGATAGACCACATAGCCGTTAGTTATAGGTGGCGGGGTTCCATTCAAGACTGTCGTTCTTATTGGAGCACGTACTTGGATTCAGATCATGCGTTGGTACGTTGTCGTTTTGTTCTTACTTTTGCTGGGCAACGACCCCACCGACAGCAACGGTTAGCTGTTGAGAAACTGGCTTTACCATCGGTAAGGCATAATTACCAAACCAGCTTAGAAAGCTGCCTTAGGTACTCACTCCGAAGACCCTATAGCTGCTGGACTCAAATCTCACAGGCCATTCAGAAAGCAGGTAGTGTAGCTTGCGGCACAGGGGTACCTGGGGTAAGCAAACATTGGATTTCAGAGAAATCCCTGGAGTTGTTGGAAGCCAGACGGAAGGGTTCCTCCTGGTAGTTCACACAAGTCTAGAAGAGATATCCGTAGGAAACTGAAACGTAGTCTAAAGGCTGATCGTGAGGCTTGGTTAGTGGAAAAAGTTAAGGAAATGGAAACCGCTTTTGCCTCAGGGAACATCGGTAAACTGTTTAAGCTGATCCGTGCCACTGGTCCCAGGCGACCGTCTGTCAGTGAAGCTATCAGCGAGGTAGATGGCACACTAATCTGTAATAAGTCCAGAAGGTTAGAGCGTTGGGCGGAACACTTTGAGGGTCAATTTAGCTGGCCTCCTGCTTCTATTGTGTTGCCACCACAAACTTGTGATGTAGCACCCTGGTCGGTAGATTTGGAACCACCCACTGAGACTGAGGTTCGCAATTGCCTTTCGGCTCTCAATCGTAATAGGGCTGCTGGCCCAGATGATCTCGTGCCGGCACTTTTCAAAGAAGGAGAGGCGTTAGTAGAGGCATTGACTCAGTTGTTTCAACTTGTGTGGACGACGGAGACCATCCCTCCGTGCTGGGTCACTCGATAATAGTTCCCATATTTAAGAAAGGAGCCCGGGGCTCTTGCGAAAACCATAGAGGGATTAGTTTGACCCCAGTCATTTCAAGGGTTCTAGCATCAATTATACTTCGTCGACTCACTGCAGTTCGGGAAGTAAACATTAGGGAAGAACAGGCAGGGTTTCGCCCTGGGCGGGGTTGTATAGATCACATTTTACCCTTCGTCAAATTCTGGAGCAGCGTCATGTGTACCGCCGGCCAACAATCGCCGTATTTCTCGACTATAAAGGTGCGTTTCGATTCGGTGGATCGATCTACACTTCTAGAGTCGCTTAGACGCAGGAGGTACCGACTAAGTATGCGAACATACTGTCGGTGCTTTATTCCCATACTTCAGCTCAGGTTAGGGTTTACGGCGAAGTATCTGACAGTTTCAGCACCAGGAGCGGCGTACGTCAAGGCTGTCCCCTTTCACCATTTTTGTTCAATTTGTCAGACGAAATAATGGAGGACTGTCTGCGGCACTCAAATGATGCCGGCGTGGACCTCCTACCTGGTGAAAGACTGACTGATCTTGATTATGCTGACAACAACAACTAAACGCTATTTTGCGTTCTGCTAAATACTTCGGAATGCGCTTTGCAGCCTCAAAATGCAAAGTGCTTCTCCAAGATTGCTGTGATTACGTAGATTTATCGTTAGATAATAGAGGTTGTTGACCGATTTGTATATCTGGGAAGCTGCATCAGTGGCGATGGCGGAATGTAGGGAATGAAGATAGAAGCGCGTATTTCTAAGGCTACCCCGGTGTTCGCTAATCTGAGACACCTATGGCGACAGAGAGGTAGTTCTCTGATGCTTAAAGACGTATATAAGGCGACAGTGAGACTGTATTGCTTTACGGCAGCGAAACCTGGCCGCTCAGGGTAGAGGACGTGAACCGTCTTCAGGTATTTGACCACCGATGTCTGCGTTCAATCGCTCGTATCGGGTGGCACCAGCGAGTAAGCAACGAGGAGGTTAGGAAGCGGGTGTTTGGCACTGATTGTCAAACGAGTTCTTTTGTTCAGTCACTACATTTGCACAGACTTAGATGGTTAGGTCATGTACTAAGGATGCCAGCTAGTCGTTTGCCACACCGAGCACTGTTTGCCGACGCTGCGGCCGACTGGCGCAAGGTGGACAGATGATGACCTGGCGTAGACAAATGAAATCGTTCACGAAGGGGTTGGTCACTGTAGGATCGGGTTCGTCTCCCGGGCTGGGGCCCTCGCGACTCACAGAGTCGGTGGCTTGAGACGTTAGGTGAGATGGCGGCTAATCGAGCTCAGTGGCGTGAATGTTGTTGTTGTTGAGTTGTCTGTGAAGTGAGTGCACTTAATGACGGGGCAGTGAAAGCCGTAAGGAAGCTGTCTTGCTGATGACGCCTTACTTTCACTTACAGCTCGGTTGTTTGTTTGCAAGGTGTAGGCGCCTTGATGTTGTATTTGAATATAGACGTAGCTATTTTCAGTAGTTGATCCACCCTTCCTCCCTCCTCTTTTTCTTCTCTTCCTCCTATATGGGTTTTTTCTTCGTGGTTGTGTGGCAGTTAAGCATCAGTGTGAACCACTGATGTATTGCTGTCCATGAGGATGAGAATTTCACTTGGGTAGTGTAGGCAACTTCTAACGCATGTGTAATGTGAAAGTCTCACTGTCATTGGGGAACTCGACAACCACACGAGCACGTCACACATTTATTTTAGAGTTTTTGCCTAAAACAACGTTCTCACCATAATTCTAACTCGTTGGGATGTTGCCTACCAATCCCAAATCAGTTGGAGGGAGCCATGGAAGCGAAAGGTGATTTATCCTGATTCAACATAACAACCGTTTATAGTCAATCGCTTAAACAGAACTTCAATTGATCTGTCATTCATTTACTACCAGATGTGAATAAAAGGTTGCCTGTCACATCCATATAGATAAACCACAGTGTACGAAAGTGGACAAATGCACTGTGAAGCGTAGCAAACGACAGTCGAGGTTATATGCAAGACAACCCAGTTTGTATAGTGATATAATAAACAAGTGGCAGTTTTACGCCGACAGTTGAACTTGTCGCAAGCTGACTAGAAAACAACGCAGAAAAATCGAATATAAAATTGTTGACCAGGTAAACGTCGATGAAAACGAAAAAAACGCACATGGATAAAAACGAGAACATGTGTAAAAACACGCTTGTTCGTTCATTTTCACGGTCCTCGATTACTATCAAGTGTCGTTGTAGATTGAATGAGAAACCACACCCTGATTCTCGATCACATGATCATATCATAAGAAAAGAACTGAATGAAGGCCTGAACGCCAATTTTTGTGAACCAAAGAGCTGAGAGAAATAGCGGAGCACGTGATAGCTGTTTCGACTCATATAATCGCGTTGAAGAAGCAAAACCCGTCAGCAAAGAAAGGATTGATGTGAAAAAGAAGAGACAGTTTAATCGTAAAACTCAGATGTGGTGATCAAGCGACATATGAATGTGTGGTGATTTCAACAACCAACTAGTTGATTTGCATACAGTCAACCATTGTATACAATATGTGACAGTTTTGTCGAGAAGAACAAAGTCACCATGTTTTCCCGACTGTTGTCTGTCTAACAAAACAGCAGTGCAAATTTCCACTCAAAACATCAGAGTTTACCAGATGCTGTAAGTCATTGCGCAATGAATTTCAAAGATTGACGGGTATGGGAAATGCAGTAAAGGTGGTTCACAGACCGAAAGGAAAAACCTCGTGATAAAATTTGTGCACAATCAGGGATGTAGTTGAAAAAAAAAATTTGAAAATAAGGTCAGAACGAAAAGCAGAAGGAAAGAATGTGAACATATTTATTTTGATGAGGTCTCTAAGAGAAGTTTAATACTTCAGAGAGGTGCACAGAATTGTGACCATGGAACGTAAGCAAATACACATGAATATTCATAAGAATGTCGGAATTGCACAGAAATGTTCCGAACTGACGCAGTGAATCTGCATTCAGGATTAGAAAACACCAATGCATAGAACAGACA
>LOND01000140.1:9602-25580 GCA_014220965.1 Paragonimus kellicotti | reverse complement strand
TATGAATCGTTAGCAGATTAGTCGAAGTCTGGCAACATAAACTAAGAAGGACTTTGTTTACTTGACGTGTCTGCGTATGCCCGACTAGACAATAGTTCGGATGCTGTCGAGAAGACTTCTTAAGATGCTCTTTTGTGAGACAAAACAGACACTCGGGCATTATTATTTTTGGTAGCCCAGAGGCACAACTTCAGTCGTCTTAGTCCAGAAAAAAGCGGCTAGATGGTAAGTTCAATATCCGAACAAAACACACTGACCGAGGAAATCAGGCGCAGCTCACGGACTTTGCATACAGAGCTCAGTAATATAACAAAAAAGACAATTCACTGCGTAGAGACCGCTAAGCACAACCCAACCATAGACGCTAATGAACCATATCGCCGGTAGTGTCCTTCTGTCACAGATCGTCGTCCACTTCGGAGTTATTAGCACAGGTCCGTCGAGCCAACTCCTTTGCACGGCACAAACGACCAGGAAGCACCCACAGTCAACGTCCTTCTTCCGAGAGTGACACTACTCATCCATTACGACTTCCTCTATTTTGTCCCCGGGCGATGATTGTCTTCTAAAGCCAAGACAAATGAAAAACATTGGCGTTTCAATGTCTCGCACTCTCCGACAAGTCGGTCAGCAAGCTGCTCTGGCTAGTACTCTCTCAAGTCTGGAGCTTGATGTGTGCTGCGTGTCGGAGACGCGAGTCTACGATTCTAGCACCGTTATCCATTTGAGCTCACCTCTAGATAACTGTCGATTCAAGCGCTTCTCTCTCAGGGTTTCTGGTGACGCCGAAGCTGAATCTCGTGTCAAGCTGGAGTGGGAATCGCACTGAGTTCCAGAGCAGAACAATGTTTGCCCGTGAACAGTCACCTGTACGCTGTCAGACTCAACACATCAGTTAAAGTTTGTCCACGCGAATCGGAAAAACGTTGTCTTCATTATGTCAACGTATGCCTCAACGGAGGGCTGTCCGAATGCTATCAAAGATGCGATTTAGGATTCCCGCGTTGACCTCCTGAGGCAGACTAAACACTCAGACATCATCATACTAGCGGGCGATTTGAATGTTCAGCTTGGTCGTCTTTCTCCGGACGAGAAGCGGCTGGGAGTATGTTTGATGTCCGGGCACAACGCACTAACAGTAGGGGCAAACTGCTGCAGATGTGCGCGTCCCACTCTCTATATTTCAAGCACCGCATTTCAACATGAGGTATTGTTCTACGTTATGATCTCCCTGTGTTTCTCAGTCATCATATAACACCATATAACAGTGAGTTACATGTGTCGCCATTCAATTGAAAACTGTCGCGCTTTTTGAGCAACCACCTGGACTCGGATCATGCTGTTGGCGTGCTCGTTTTGTTTTGTCATTTACCCAGAGGACACACGCTCGTAAATGCAAGGAGTAATGGAAGTCGAACGAGGAGTGTGTAAGAAGCTAACAGGAAGCACTGGTAAACAAAGTTGCCCGGTGAGTTCGGTGAAGAACCTGAGAACACCGGAGACAAATCGCAGCAGCTATGGAAGCTACCGTAAAGTAAGCCCCGAAGGAGCTGTCAGTTACGAAGCTGGATTTTTGTCAGCGTCGATAGACATATGAACAAGCGTCGTTCGATTCCACCTGAGTCTGAATACGACAGCGACCAATACGAGCTTAAACGCAAGCTGGCTGCAAGCTTATGCAAGGACAGTACATATCACCTGGTCAGAAAATCGAAAGAGGTGAGACAAGCTTTTCTGTCTGTGAATAGCGAAATGCAATGTTCCGTGAATCGTGGTTGTGCTGGCTGTCGAGTGGGAACTGGTGAGGTCATGTGTGGAGAAGACGATTAACCTATCAGTAAACAGCCGTGCAAACTCGGCAGTCAGACTGAAGACTTTGAGAAACAGATCAGTGGGCCTTAACCAGACCACACAGACGACGGAAATCGAACGGTCAGTCATTGTGTTCCAGACAGTCCTCAGTCGAAAGTTAAAGTAGCCCTGAGGCTGAAATTACTAAAGCGTCATAGGATTGTTGAACCAGGTTCTTTTGCTCCTCTCTCTTTATATAAACAGTGGAGATAGATATCAAAAGTGACAAAACTCCCTAGACAAATTGGGAAACTAAAAAAGTACCTCGTGCCTACAGCTTGTTAATAGCAATTTTCGTTTAAAAAGGGGACCATAAGTCTACGTAACAATCGTAGACATCAGTTTTGAGTGCAATGTGTCCAATTTACTCGCTGGTCTTATTTTACGTCAGCAGACTAAACCCACGAAACTTCCACGACAGTTGTGTTGCTCTGGGGCCTGAAGACTGTTTCCGACTTGATTGCCTGGCATGTATCCTGGGGCTATCATTATTATAGGGATGCACCAATTGAACGTCAATTGATTGAAATCACTGTAGGCTCACTCTGAGTGCAAAGTGCTTATTTATACGCAACAATTAAACAGGATAAACAGCACTCAACTAGTCGCGGTAGAAATGGCTTTTCTAGTTCTTCAACTCGCAAGACTAAGCGATGCGGACTAGCAAAATATGTATAGGCAGGTCTGGAAAAATTGTCAAGGATGTCCCCTGCTCACTTTGAAGCTACACACAGTGGTAAAGCACAGTGGTACTGAACGATGTGAAAATGGCGATTCGCATGGATCACCCGTATGCATATAATGTTACTGCAACAATTTCAAAACGAGGAAGTACGTTTTATCGGATGAGTCAGCGATAAATGCTGTGTGTTGGGCTGAGGTGCACTGACAGCGACTGACGAGTGGAACAGCCGGTCTGAATAAAAACCTTAATTGGACAGCCAATAATAATAATACACTGGAAAGTAAGCTGTTATCATACACGGCGTCACAAGTGCATGGAGCTACCAACTTTCAACCAGATAATGCCGTAAGATGTTATACACGGTGAAAATGTGGCTTCTACGGTGAAGTTCACGGTTTAGAAGGATCTGTATAGAAACTGGATCTCGACAACACTTGCGGATCTCCGGAAATCACCCGCTGAAGAAATACATCGCTTAGGGATTAGATATGTATTTTTATTTTTAAAAATGATCTCACCGAATCACCTCTCAGAAGCAAACCCACATGACATAATGGAACGTTAAGTCAACCTGAGGAATATACATCTCATTAACTTCTTCCAATAAACGCGTCAATTGCGCACGTGCCTTTGATTCAGACACTTGTGATTCGAATATTCTCACGGAGGAATACATCAAAGTATTCGGATTAGAAACTATTAGTTAATAGTAGCAACAGCACAATGTACATAGTAATACATTGGCGGTTCACGTTGACCCTCAACTGCTTGCACAAACGTGGAGAACAAGTCATAACAAGGAGTCAAGAGGGAAAACGGATAGGGATTAACTTTTGAAAACTTGCACATCTAACATCAACGTACCAACACCTCGTAAACAAGAAACGGAGCTGTAAGTGGAGATAAGGCATCACCAACAAGATAGCTGCTTGCGACTTCCCTGGCCCACGTTATTAATTGCATCTACTTCACAGATAACATAAACAAGCAACCATAACATTCAGCCAACTTAGTCTGACTAGCCATTATCTCACTTGACGCCTCCAGTCACCTAGTATAAGTTGCAGGGTTCCAAACTCGAGAGAAGTACTTGGGCCACAGATGCTAACCCGGAAGTTTGATTTAATTTGTTCTACGCCAAGTCATCATTAGTCACCTCACACTGTTAAATGACCGTGTTGTATGTAGAAACGACCTATGTGATAGGCAACTACGCAAAATTCGTAGTGCGTGGCTTAGTTATCCAAATCTGCGTATACTTAAGGATTGGGCGTATGAACTCGTTTCGTACTCTCTGTCAAAAATCTGCTTCACAAGCCTGTCGATGCTTACTGTATGGTGTAACTCAACGAAAGCGATCCAATGCAGATATCGATGGTCGGAGACATAGAGAGGGTTCTGTTGTGTGGTCGTTATATCACGCATTTATCATACGTCTCAATGTTGATGCAATTACGTTTACTAGAAGCTACTTGGATGTCGTAGCACATGCCTTGTTCCATGCGAAGTAAATCTTTCAATATGAGCGGTCTGGTTTAACTTACACTGTTAAATTCAAGGCAATTTACGTCGTACACTTGAAATTATGGACAAAACGCTTCTACTGACCTGAATGACTCTAACTACACACCACTTCTTCTGTAGCCTCCATACAATGAGCTCAGTAGAAGCGAACTTTTAAAAACTCGCACAACTACTGCAAACCGTAGTCTTCCACATCTCTTGTTGGTGAATACAGCAAGAGGACCAAAAGCAAACGAACGGAAACTTTAATCGAGTCGATTGTGACGGCCTGAAGAATCACATCGGCACGCTATTCATGGAGACACTCGGTTGCTTCATACTTCTAACCGATCAGAAATATTATCCGTGAGACAGACTTGCATACATTTCACACATTTATTGAGAGCTGTTTAGGCTCGCTCCTACTATAGGTAAGGGCCATCATCTTGACTTTTGTGCACAACTATTCGCGGTGTAACGGCATTCAAGTAACCCTGAAGATATCGAGGTTAGTAATCGACACAAGTCAAAAATCCGTCGTGATCGTCATGAGGCACAATATGAAGTGACCTAACTGACGTAAAAAGAAATAAGATTTATGGTTTAAAGCACGTATCATCGGCGCAAAAATCTTTCTTTTGTCATGTAGCTGCGCAGACCAAACTGAAGTCACTGGAGTAATTCGGGACTAGCACGCTACTGTCTATGATATAACGACATCACTCGAGCCCAGCCTGTCACCACAGATATTTCAGCAAATTTTCTGTCAGCAGAATTTTCGGTAAACAATGCACGAGATTCATTTTTAAAGTCCAACTCATCCAGTTCAACGGGTCTAGACCAGTTTCACCCGAGAATACTGAAAGCAGCATCTCAAATAGTCGCAGAAGCATTTCATGGGTACTTTAAGCTAATTCTCTGCAGGTGGCGCTCCTAACTACACGGAAAGAGGCTAACGGAAGTCTTATCTATATATTATGTGTTCGCCAATCACCAGTCAGCTACCTACCCATTAGTCGAACGAGCATTCCGTGCATGACCAGTACATTTAACCGGGCGTGTACTATTAGAGCACTTTCTCACCGAAAACCTCATCTCTATACCACAACACGAGTCCCTACTAAATTGGTCATGTATGCCCAGTATGTTTCTCTATATGGGTGGTCTCACTGAGGACAACGACCGTGTACTTAGTTCGGAAACCACTTCCTCTGATGTCCCGTTCGGTCAAGTGTCCCTCAAACAAACTAAGGGAATATGGCGCTCAGGGTGGGGTTCACCGCAGGATGGCTTCTCTTCTGGGTAGTCGAACTTTTCTAGCTGAAGCCGGTCCTGACCTCTCTTTTTTCACACTCATCTCCGTGGGTGTCTCAAGGCTCGGCCCTCTGGAGGTTACTATTTCTGACTTATATCAACCGTCCAAAAGTAATCTTCAGTAATGCTCTGTTGTGTACGGATGATCATTGAATTTGGAACTCGTATGATCCCAGTATTCTTCATGTTGACCTCGATGCTGCCAAGCAATGATCACAGCATTAGTCCTCATAATAAGGACTACGTGTGCACACATAATCTTCGGTGAAGATTCCGGGAACATGTTTAGATCACACTGTTCAGAGGGGTGTAATGGGTGCCGAAGTGGACCCCGATGAAGATATCAGAATGGGGCTGTCGTCAAAGCCGCTCTTCTATTATATTCGTGGAAAGAGTTCAGGGCTACACTGTATTGAATACGATCAAATGGACACTTCCTAGTACAGGCAAGAAGACCTTCTAAACTCCTTAAAAGGTCTATATCCGGTGTTTGCCAGAATATGTCAACCCAGAAATAGTTTGCTGGCCCTAAAAATGACAGTACTGTGGCAGTGTGTTAAGCGAACTGCTACGAGGAAAATATTGGACGTTCGAAACATTATACGAGTCCTGGTCGGAAATCCTTTGCTTTTACTCACTGGGATAATAAGGACTTTGAGGCGATGCAGTTCACACGCCGTTTTTTCTTGAAAATCTCGCCAAAATATTTTTTGCTTTTGCTGGCCAAAACAGTCTGCGAAGTCACGAGGAGCCGTATAAATGCGGGCCTCGACTTCTATTTGGATAATTTTCCCCGCAAAGGGTGGTGGCAAACTGACTACCACCAGTCACTATCAACGGCCCCTCTAGGTGAATATTCAAAGTATTGTTGGACTCATTTTCTTGGCCGAATTTATCACTTAAACAGACGGCCTATGTTCGATGTACTCTAAAAATTCTGTAGTTCCTTGGGTTATACTGTGATCCTAAAGAGAGGCTCTACACCAGTTTTCTCATGATTACTTTTCAGGAAAACTGATACCGGATAAAAACAGAACAGTGCTATGGAATATAAGCTTCCAGCCTCGAACCCGAGCATCAATCGGTGGATTTTAGAACCTAGATAACTTAGAATCTCTCGTTACTTATACTGCTTCATCTGCCTACGATCGCATTGTTGAAATCACCGAACATGCACCCGACAAATAAACATTCACCGAGTATGTATTCACTGCATGAGAGCCGAAAAGACTGAGAAAGCATTTAACCAACCAGTTTATTCTATAAAAAAACCGACGGCCTTCTCAAACGAAGGCAAACTGCAACGGAGTGGAAACGAGCAGTGGTTGCGCCTATGTACAAGGGAGGAGGACGGTCGGAAGCTGTCAACTACCGACCAGTATGCTTAACTTGCGTGCTTGGCAAAGTAATGGAGCGGCTGATAGCCCGTCGTCTTCAGGGGCATTTGGACCAACTCTCGGTCCTCAGTGAGAGGCAGCATGGATCCGGAGTCGGCGATCTTGCTTGACAAACCTCCTGCTTGCCAGAGAGCGATGGGTGGAAGCGAGAGCGAACGGCAAGACTCTGGACGTCGTGTTTCTCGACTTCAGCAAGGCTTTCGACAGAGTGCCGCATAACCATTTGCTCACCAAGCTGTTAGCGTACGCTGTCAGCTCGCCTATGATAAATTGGATAGCAGACTTGTTCCCCTGGTAGGTCATTCGCTCAGGTTCAACCAACACTTATCTGATTGGTTGTCTGCCCCAAGGGTCAGTGCTCGGGCCCTTGCTGTTTCTGGTTTTCATCAATGATCTATTGGACCAGTTGCAGTCGCCTGCCCTCGTCTTCGCTGATGACATGAAAGTATGGAGGACAGTCTCTTCAGATGAGGATAGTGAAATATTGCAACAGGACTTGAACACGACACCAACATGGGCAGTTCAGTGGAACTTGCCTCCAAAACCGCAGATATGATCCTTTATGCACGTGGGAGATATCAGGGATGTCAAGGCATATCATGTTGGAGGTCACTTGTTAACACAGTGTAATACCGAACGTGACCTCGGAGTGCTGGTGTCAGACACCCTCAAAACACAGGCTCACACAACGCAGGCCTGTGTTAAAGCTAGGAGAGTGCTTGGGGCTATCCGTCGATCCTTTGCCAAAGTGTCCAAGGAGGCCTTTTGCTTACTCTTCTCATCTCATGTTCGTCCGAGACTAGAGTACGGCCACGCCGCAGTGTTCCCCTGTACACAAAGTGAGGTAGCTCAACTTGAAAGAGTACAGAGGGCAGCCACACGCATGGTTGTTGGGATGAGGGCCTCTCCTATAACAGACGGCTGGAGTATCTGAACATGTACCCCCAGAGTTACCGGCGACTCCGCGGGGACCTTATTGTGATACGCCGCATTTTGCGAGGTGACATGGGCGAGGAACTCAGAGCAGATTCCCCTCTTTAAAATGAGCACAGATTTCGGGGCCAACTTCTCATGATCTCAAGCGGCGACCGGGACAACTTCACGCTGTATCTCGACTGTCTCCACGGGCCGTCAGTAACTGGAATGCACTACAAGCTCAAATGGTGCTAGAACCCAACGATGTGGCCTTTAAGCGGCTGCTAGATGCATAAATGTTAAGGAGCAGGAAGAAGGAAGAGAATGAACGCCCGGCTTATTCCATTGTCGAGACGCTCAGTGAAGGGTTTCAAACAGTCGGCGATTCCTGTCTTCTATCAATGAGCACTGAACACTGAAGCCTAAAAGGATTCAAAATGGGTTCTGTCTAGCTTTGAAAATGTACGTGCTTACTAGAGACCATATCATGTAATTCCCGCGAGACGGAAAGTAAAGAGGACAAGTAAATAAATGATTCCAGATAAGGCCGTAATCAGATAAAGAACCGTGATGTGCGTCCTTTTTAACTTTAGGAGGGTCATCGGCTTATTCTAGGCTACCAGCAGAAGTACGTGGACTTTCCCGAATGTGAAAAGTGAAAATGGCTGACACTTCTTGAGAAGGGCGGGGAAAATACTGTGGGTTTTCATAAAATGTTCCGGGAAACCTCCAGCACTTTTTTGAATCCCCCCAGCAAAG
The DNA here is from genome assembly GCA_014220965.1 of Paragonimus kellicotti. NCBI lineage: Eukaryota > Metazoa > Platyhelminthes > Trematoda > Plagiorchiida > Troglotrematidae > Paragonimus > Paragonimus kellicotti. The sequence goes on along the minus strand of LOND01000140.1, from coordinate 17,156 downwards.
TTTTGAGGCTTACCCACGTGTCTATTATATCCAGGCAAAACCTAAGTCAGTAGAATAGAACGAGCTTAGGAGGAGCAGTTCTGCTAACTAAGGACCCACCCGTCTGAGCAGTGCTTGAAAACGGTGCACACATTTCGACTGCAGCGAACCTTCCGGTATAGTGTGGCTAGGTTACATGTATCGTATATAACCTACGAACAGCCGGAACGAAGCCTTATTCTAGAAGCTTGCGGAGCTAAAACACGAAACGTAAACAGACGGAAGCAAACATGAAACGTTTTCGTAACAACCCGTGTAATATCACTATGTTGTGAGGGTACAAAAGCCGCATCTCCTAGGCCAAGGAACAACAACCAAAACAACCACATAAAAAGGGATTCAAACCGGCCGCGGCAGCCCTACACAAAAAATGGTTAGATAAAACAACAATTATCTATTTATGTTATGACATACATTATTTTATTCTAACGGCATTTGTCTGAGTTCTTTCTCGTTCATTGATGTTTTTGGTTGTTAAAGATTATTTTATTCCATGCCGTAAGCAAGAAATCTACTAATGACGGACAATTTAGTAAATCGTTGGTTAAGCCACAGCGAGTTAAAACCAATGGATTTATCCTTTGATTTTACCTCGCTGTGGCTTAACCGAAATGTTACTTGATAATGAGTATCAATACAACGGAAGTCCTGTTTTCTCATATCCGTTTTGTTTGCGGTTCGGAGAGACTAAACGACTGACTAGGTTACACGAATCAAACAAGAAAGAGTTGTGAACGCTCGATTACTGGAAGTCTCATCAGAGCTTAATCAGACCGGGAATGTTAAATTTTCATGCATATATAAACAGATATACCCCGCACGTGGTGACATTCTCCGTATCCTACGGAATTATGGCATACCAAGTTCACAGTGTACCTTTCTTTCAGTTCAGTTCGGCTGAGTTTCATGGGTACGCCGATTGGTAGCAAATCCAAAAAGTCCCCGAGACTTTAGCAACCCACTCGAGGATGGTACAAACAGAGATCTTTGCGCAGCTACAGTCCTCAGTAGAAGACAGCCATCGTGAAGGCTTCGAACAGGAGCACAGATTTTAGGCGAATAGATTGAAAGGAAAACAGCATGGTACAAGAGTCTAGTTTTCTGTCAGGCAGTCACAAGCACGTTCAACACATGTTTAGTGCGTACGTGCACCAAATTAACGCTTTCCAGGGTTTTCGCAACGCAAAATAAGAATACCAATATATGCGGACAACCGAACGTACACTATACGACAATTACGATGGGTCTCAATCTATGCTAAACGATACCGATGCGCGAAGCAGCTAGGATGGTTGAGGATGAGACCATCGAACGCACGAACAAGCCGGAATTGTGTGTGGCGTTATTGGCTCAACATGTATGAAACAATCACGATGGCATGCAGCAAGCAGACGACATACAAAGATCCCTACGATCTTATGTGCAATGTGAACTAAGCTTTTGATAAAAATTTCAAACACCGTCCAGTGGACAAACCGGGGTTATCTTCAGGCGCTTATCTTTTGAGACGTACTAACGAAACAAACAGACAACTAGACATCATCAACCATAGCAAACAGACACACTCCAGCCTTGCCGAGTTTCCTAATTTTTTATGCTGGTTGTGATCCCTGTCGGAAGTTGGTTGAGAAGCAGGGGACTAAAAATAACTGAGATCTCCCACGTAACTTCACTTGACCTCGTCCTGAACGCGTTCAGGGTGGAAGCTGGAACGAGCTTTTCCTGGTAGGTTGTTCGAGCAGATGACCATTCGAAGTGCAAGCGAATGACGCTCACAAAGTAGACTTTGGCGCCAGAGACATAAACCATTCCATCCTGCATTTGTGTGTTCATTCCTGAGTAGGACAGATGAGCAATGAAGACTGCAGTCGGCTTACGTTTCGCAGGCGAGTATGGCAATTTCATCCATCTGTCAAAACTCTAGCTTGAAAATGTTCAAACCTTGAGGTCTGCTGTGAGGACTCGGATCTCAAAGGCTCCTTACTCCATTCTTAGCGCCGCGCTTCACTCGGTAATGGAATAATACATGAGCACGTTTAAGTGCTCACTTCTAGCAGTAAGCGAACTAGGTTCGAATGGGTGGAAGCGAAATGTTGCGAATGGAAGCATCTTAGAGTATTGTTGAGGAATTCAGTAGAAATCGTTAGCCTTGTGTATCGTCATTCTACAGTTGACGGAGAGACTTAGATATTGGATGACAACTGATCCTAAGTATTTCCCTTGTTCAAATGCTCAAAATCAACTTATCGATGTAATACGATGTCTCACTGTTATGACAAACCCTCAGGACTTCGCCGCAATCAGTGGAATTTCATTTAACTCACACCGGTTGCAAAGCGTGTCTGGACCTGACGGTAGACAGGATTCATCTGTGGGGCCTCCAATGACATTTCAAAGTTTTGTTTCGTCGGCGTACAACAGAATGCATGCAGGCAAAAGCATTGACATTTTTATGACTTCATGATGGGAAACAACGGCGGTGAAATTGACAATTGCGGCACCCCACATGTAGCATGGCGGTGTGTTGAGTATATGCTGGAAAGAAGGTGCGCCCACTCAGATACGTCCTCAGCCTGCGCAGCAGCTTCCACCCAACTTCAATCTGGGAGGTAGTGCGCAGTATCCGACAGGATATTGCCCGCTCGATCACCGGGATCAACTGCTTCAGAAAATTTCTCATGAGCGGTTGCCAATTTTTAACGAACAAGTGACTGTCCGAAACGTTGTTGCTGAGGGGGTGATCATTCCGTATTTATGTAGTTGTTGACTGGCGCCTTCAGCAAAGGCTTCCATTACCTTTGAAGAGACATTGGGAAAAGAAATGGGTATATAGCTGAGAGCTATGTTGCGCGCACCACCCTCATGGAGTAGCATAACTCCGCACTGCCTCCAGTCAACATGCAGTTTACTTTTCATAAAAGTCATTCGAAGTGAGTTAGTCTTCACTGCAAGTAAGTGTAAGTGTTCACCTTCTCAAGTTTTAAAACGGTGGATGGACTAGGCTATACATCGATGAGAAGGGAGAGTCCGCCGGACGTACAGGCACCACAGTGAGCATTTTCGGCGATATCTTTCAAGAATACCTTTTAAGACGTACCAGCAATGAATTCCGCTGTCCGTTAATTATTGTTAGTCAGGTCAGAATCTGTAAGCCGACTTGGAATGCTTGGTTTTATTAAAGCTTTTCTGACCCACAGTTTTTAAAAACAGATGAGGTTTTGTTCTAACCGGGATACGGCAAAGCATTGCAAATCAAGTTTGTCACTGCGAAGTTGTTGGTTCCTGAACTGAGAAAATTTATTCCCGCGGTTTAAATTCCCCATTTTATTTTGTCAACCCGACATTTGTTCCCAATACTTCATCTTCCCGTTTGCGTTTTAATTGAGCCAGCTTGTCATTTCATCGTCTACGGCGCGAGTAACCATCCTTGACCTGGCCTACTTGCGTGACTGTTCACCCTTGACCTTGCTGGTTTCATCGGGAATCCATTGATTCTGTCGGACAGGACTATCGTCGCGAACGATTGGCCTATTGTAAATATTGATGTATTTTCTTCAATAGTACCGTAGAAATTGTTGGGTCCAATCTTGTTTTCAATTTGGGGATCCGTTTTGGGCTACGCGTAACTCAACGATCAGACGTGGATGGTTACAGTCGCTGTGAACAGCCTCATTACACTTGCTTCTCATAAGGAGTATATTGACCGTTGGTTTCAGAGGCACAGGTTGACTTGAATTGTTCGCATTGCAGATAAGTTTACTATCATATATCTGCAGACGGCTTAATACTTTCGGGGGACTGAATAAGTTGGCTGCCCTGTCAACAGTGGCCCTAATGTATTGCCACAAAGTGTGAGGATGGTGAGTTCTGAAAGGTTATTGGAAAGTAGCCGTTCACGTTTACGTAACCCCCTTTAAAGTGGTGGAGTAACACTGGAGGACCAATTACCACTCTGGGAGAAGCGTGAACAAACGTGGACAAAATCACCGCGAGATCACTGCAATTTATAGCCCTTTCAGCGCTGAACCCATCCACTAACCTGGGCTAGTTAGTGAAGCCTAGGCCTAAACTAAACGAGGGCAAACCCTGTGCGCCATCTGATAAGATTTAATACATTTTCAACCTAGCCTAATTCAACAGCGGTGTGATGGAACGACGCTGTGGATGAGTCCCTAATAGAGTGCGCGCTCAGAGCTTTCACATTAATATCCGAGTGATTAAAATCGCCCAGTACTAATCCAATGCCTGAGGCCATGTTACTGATTGAGAAAAGCGGCGGTTAGGTTATCGTCGTATATTGTCATATGTGAGTAGGCGATATATAGGGTAAGGAGCCCGGTTGGGCGTAGATGGATGCACACCCAAATGGACTTTTGCACCAAACGAAACAGTGGATCGTCTGGTTCCACGTGGTCCACATGGTTAACCACACACAGTGTTAACCCATCACCCCGCTCGTCGACCCCAACCCTGCCCAAAACATTCGCGCTGTAGAGGTTTACATCTTAGTCCGTGACAGCTGACCGGACTCGTGTCTCTGTAATTGCAAAAACGCCGAATTTCTTTTTTCTCATGGAGCGACCCAACTCCGAGGGCTCTATCCCCAAGCTTGAATTGTTGATGTACATGCAGCTCCAGTCATTTCAGCTAGCTACAAACGTTACAGGTGTCGCTGACACATTGAATAGTATCGTGACCGATGATCATCGTTAGTGTAGCTGAGGGTTGAGTTGCAGCAGAGCTTAGGCCGACCCGCAGGGTAACGATGGGAATATGTTTTTGTGAGAATTTGTTTCGAGAGGTTACTACCTACTGGGACGCTGGCTACTGTTCCGAGGTCTGAAAATGAGTGTCGATCTTTCAAGTTAACTGGTTCCCGAAAAACCTTCTGTGGACGCAAACATCCCCGAGCCCGTTAGATTTACGTCGAAGCCACGCGTTCAGAACCTTGTTGGACATGTCACATGCGGGAAGTTTAACCCTCGACAGTTTTGCCGCATCTAACTGAGTAAGGTGGTTGGGTCTAGGTAAACGTTTTACTCTCGTACAGATAACGTACTATCGAAGAAGTTCAACTCTAATGAATCGTCGTTGGAAGAGGTCATCATCTGGAGACGATGTCAAAGTGGACAACTTTATCATCTCACTTATGGTGTGCCTTTGATCGGAGTTACCAAGTCGAATCTCTAATCATCTTCTCCCGCTTCTCTCTAGACTGGAGAAATCTGGCTTCAAACGCACGTACACCGCAGCAGAGCCTCGGAGTTGCTGTGCTCCTACGAGCGTTATTTCAGAGTATTGAATGATTTCGAAGGTTTCCTCTGGTAGGCGGGGGTATTTTGCATAAGCAGACGACCTAGATGGTCAAAACTGCTGACGTCTTGCTAACTTGGGGCGTCGGTTCAGTCTTGCTGTGGCAACTATTTCCTGATCATAAGTGATGGTTCGGGATGTTCGCGCTCCACTAGCGATGTTGCCGGCTGTTCTAGAAGATTAGAAGTAACTACACTATAGGTTTTCACAGGACCCTGCGTTTGTGCTAATGACAAACCAAACCGAGGCTTCTCTGATGATGCTCTCATTACCACCTCATGATTTACACTAATCCTATTGTAACCTTCAGATCCCCGGGCCAACGGGCTGTTTAAAACAAATGGTTCAGCTCTATCGGTTGTTTCGACGCAACGTGCCACCCACATACTTTGACTAAGAGTAGAAGCTTCCACAGTGCTACGAGGGTGGTCGTGCTCAGCATGGCTGGAGGTGCTCACCTCGGTCTCACTATTTGACTGATAGGTTTCAGTGTTTTGACTGAAGCAGTTGACGTAGAATCGAAGGTTCAGGGATCACCCTGACGCCAGACTGTATTCGGCAAATGTTTGTTTCACTACTGAGCATCACACGCTGTGGTACAAGTTCTCGAGACGCGAACGGCATCAACAGTCCGAAAATCCTTGTTTTGCCGTGAGTTAACTCCTGTTCAGTACATATCACGAAGTAAAGCAGGACAATCGACATCGTCGTTTCTTCTTGACGTCGTTGAATCTGGAATTACGTGGGAAATTCCGGCGCATTCGGCGTCGTCGCTTTTGGAAGCGGTCGAAGAGGCTCGAGCATTTAAGGTGGTAGAGATGTCAATGCTTGGCCTGTCAACGGTGGCATGTCCAATTTACTTTGTTGTCCGGAACCCCCTCAGCGAATTCCTCCGGTGGGTAAGTGCATCTACTCTGAGAGGTTTGGCCGCCGCGAGCAGAGACGTGGCCACAGTCCGCCACCGGAAATGAGCCAGGTTTAACGAGGTAGATCACCTCTGTTGTACGCATCTGTACATTCTCTTGTCTGGGTCAGCCAATGTTGATTCACATTAATCATTAATTGTGAATGGCAGACCAGAGAGTGAGGTCATCTGCTTTTTGAATGATATTGGAGCCTTTGTGTTCCATTTTAAATTCGGCCGTGGCACCTCAACTAAGTTGCGGAATAGTCCATTCTGGAGTACTGCCATCGAATATTAACTGTCAACGACACCACCCCACATGCTGGTTGCAAGTGGCGGCCACGGTGCGGCTGGCTAACTTTTCGACTCGGCATCAACTTGCAGTAAGCAGCCAGCTGCTATTGCTCAGGAATGGATTTTTGACAACAGCACCCTGACAGGATCGACCAAGTATCACAGACAATCTATCCATGTTGTAATACCCCGGAAGTTCGATTAGAGGACAGGTCTCGAACAGCGAACGTATCGGGAGCACCTGATAAAACCATTGATCACATTGATCACGCTCATCTGAGCGAGTTTCTCACAGATGCATGAGAAATATACCACTATTATTAATGAACTAAAATCGATTTCGATATAGCCCATGTTAACTAGGACAGAATTGCCTTATACCGAAAGACTGGAGCCAGCAAACTTTCCATGTAGCTTCCTTTACACGTTTCAGTCCGGTGGAGGAGAACCTGGGCGGACCGGGTTTGCCCAACGCGAAAGTGATGCAGGTGACCACCACCTCCTTTGACAAGCCTCCAGAAGAATTATTATTTGCTAACAATCAGAGATAAATACCTCGATACAAGGTATGCTTAACGAAAGAATCATACGGTCATCGACATCCCTCTAGGCATCCTCAACGTGTTGGTTAAAAAGAGGGAGGAAAGCTCGCGGTTATGCGTCGACCATTGACGTCCAGGTGCCACAGAAGGGAGGGATTCGTTTCTTCTGTTGCGTTTAGATACCACACTCGACCCCTTGCACAGCGCAGTGGTTCCCCACACTCGACCCAGCCTCGGGATACTGGCAGACCAAAGTCCCCCGTTAGTAGTCCATAGGCAGCTAACGTCATTCCGTCTGGTTTTTATGAATGCGAAACGATGTCGATTGGCCTGGCCAACGCGCCTACCATCTTCCAGCGATTAATTCAGAGAGTATTACGCGGTTTAATGCCAAGCGACTGTTAGATCTATCTTGATGACAATATTGTTCACGCCGCCACAACAGAAGAACCTAATTCCAGA
>LOND01000139.1:150818-164861 GCA_014220965.1 Paragonimus kellicotti | reverse complement strand
TCATCGACATTCACAGCATGCTAAACAAGGGCAAGGAGCCAGTACAAACAGCTCAAAAGAAAGATATATTTCTATTTCTGCAATTCAAAGGCGACCATCTGGCAAACGACATCAAGCACAAATTGAATTCTGCCCTAGCCCGTACGTATCCAGCTGCCCAATTACGCCTGGTTCAAACCACCAAAGGACCCGTTCTACACAATCGCGAACGCAGTTTGTCTGACCATTCTGTCTCTCACGTTGTTTACCAGTTCACTTGCAGTTGCGGTGACGTTTACATAGGCAGAACAGACAGACAGTTATCTCAGCAAGTAGCAGAACACGTCCCGAAATTGCGTTAAACAATTCATGACACAATCTGAAACCGGTGAATCCGTCACTCGAAGCCCCGCATCATCGATTGCCAGACACCTCATGATAACAGGTCACCAGGTTGACCCAGTTAAATCATTCAAAATATTGTTACATCAACAGAACCCGAAGCTACTGGCCTTTAGTGAAGCCATGCTGATTAGAACTCACCAGCCGGTGCTATGTGCACAAAAGTGGTTGAAACAACCCATAGGCTTGCCTTGGTGGTGATGACGTTGACACGTGGTGTGACTGTGTGCGTGTCCATACCCTGTCTATCTCTATATTAAGCTTGCGTTTATTGTATCATGTGACACAATCGTACGACGGCTGCTGTATGGAAGAAGCAATTTTGCAATCAGCACGGCATTGCTCAAAAGCTAAAAGTGAATCTTACAATCTACAGTAAAGTAGCAGAATACACTGTGAGTAGGACTGGCACTTTGTAACCTCAATTCCAGGGCGGTTTTACCAATACAAATGTAGGCACAATTTGCACTCCACTTAATCAGTGCGCATAACAACACATCAAGAGCAACTTTTGAACGCATTGGGGCAACTTAACTGAACAACCCTAAGTAGCAATGCCATAACATGAAGAATCCACTAGATAACAAACCACCCGGCCCACAGTTGATTCCCTCTGAAAAGTCGCGCTAGCGAATTAGCAAAACCATTAAAGGAAAGTTTTAATCATTTCTTATCAACTGGCAATGTGCCAAATGTTTGTAAACAGTTCACAACCACACCTACTTTCAAAAGTGAAGGCAGAAAAAAATAGTATTGATTCCAGTGATCTCTAAAATAATGAGGGATTTACTGGATGTCCCTCTCTCCCGAAGATAGACCTTGAAATTATGAGTAAACAGCAGCATGGCGTTCGTATAGAATATTCACACGTCATAAATATGCCGGTCGTTCGTTATTTTCGGAGGAAAGGTTCTGACGTGGAACTGACCAATGGTGATCTATCCAGATTCTTCGAAATATTTGACAAGAGTGTAACCTAACGTAAGTGACTAGTCCACAAATTTCATTGTATTTTGCGTACATAGCTGCACTTCACTAATCTCCGTCCACCATTCTCTTCGTCCAGTCCACGTGAATTTCATCTCACCGCTAGTGTCGGGTCACTTATGCTGTGTTTAGTGTTCGTCAGTTAAACTGCACACTTTACTTGTGTCATGGCAACGCATAGGCGACAAAAGTCAATGACGCGGGGGTTGCATGATTTGTGTTCTCGGTCAATAGGCTTGTTAAGGGTTTCGTGTTACGTCGAATCACAAAACACAGCTAAGCCAGTTTGTATGCAAATGTGCATGACGCTGGACTGGGAAATCTGTCGGGTTTCCTCCTACGTTTTCCAAACTATCCAACTTGGTTTTTCTGTATTTCACTATCCTGCTGTCGTTTTGGTGTCCCGCTTACCCTTACTGTAATTTGCTTCAGCTGGAGAATTCAGAAGATTACTGAAAGTTTGTGCGTTCTCTAACTAAGCACAAACATGGTTGTTTGCTGATACAAGTCCTAAAACACCCGATATTAAGTGTCTAGCATCAGCAACCTCTAGCACTGCAACGAAATTCTTGCAATATCCGCCCGTTTTCTTGCTGAAGGACTAGTTCATTTTATTTGCTTGGCTTTTTGTGAAAGGAATTTTCCTCCGTGTGCAACAGAACAGATCAGACATCGGCTGCTTTCTGCTGCTGTCAACGACCTCAAGTTGAACAATACTCACAAGTGATTGTAACCTCCGCATTTCCATAGACTTCCCAGTCAGCACCATCCAAAGAGAAGCACTAGACTCGAGTTTCGCTTTTCATTAGAACCCGTCAGTAGTGCATATTCTTGCCACGGCCAGGATTAGAACTCTGGCCACGCTTTCATGAGGCAACCTTGCAGACCGCTGCGTCACCGACCTCACATAAGACAACCGAATTATCGTGCCAAAACGCCCGGTTGCTTCCGCCTGTGGGCTGTCACTGACGTCAATGATGTAATGGTAAGGGACCACACAGAACACATGATAAGTTTGTAGTCAACATCGCGTACTGAAGGCACGCTCTTGTAGGTATGAAATTGTTGCAACAAGCTGAAGAGAAAAAAACAAGCAGAAAAACACAATACTAGAAATAATCACCGTGACCGCTGTGGTTGTCACCTGACAACATCTCGCTGACCTTACTGTCAGTGGATCCGACTGCTATGGTCAGGTGGATCCAAGTTGTAAGATCTGTACTTGATACCTTGTGTTCATTCACAAATCTGATGCACTCTTTAGCTTTTGTCTACGTTTAGTAAGTAAGAACGGCCATACTGGGTCGTATTTGGGCATCAAACCAATTCTCCTACACTCGTTGTCAAACTATCCTCGCAATTTTTCTTGCGTTAAATTTAAAACTCTAGTGTATTAAATACAACATATGTTGACTAACACGGAATGAGGCAGGTCAAGTGCAAACAGGTTTACATAAATGGTAAAATGGACCAACCGCGCAGCAGACGAAACACTCTCCCCATGCATGTGGTGACCTCAAATCGCACAGTCCTGCAACAATCCTTTAAATACTGTTTACTCAGACTCTTTCAAATTTGCGGCCCACATACTTCACCGACTCGGCAGTGACCTTAGCCAATTACAGTGAATAACTGCTACCAGACTTACTTTTGTCAGTCTGACGATTCCATCTGAGAGGTTACACTAGGCTGACAATCAACAGAGTAAAAAGCGTTTGATGCAATGCAGTACAATGGTTAGGTATGGTCCGACTGACAAAACCTGACCAGAAGCAAGCGGGGCAACAACAGCATCGGTTCGTAACCGTGTGATTCACAGTCGGCATCCATACAACCGAGCTACAGGAGACTCAATTGTGAAAGAAGCGTTATTCGAAACACGTCGTCACTGATTGCTCAAAATTACATCTTGAAAAAGCAAGATTCGTGTTCCCACTAAAGAGTGGAAGTCTGGCAAAGAAATACAAACGTAAACAAGTACTTTGCGCTATATGATGTGATCTAATAAAATCTAAGTATGATGAAACGATGTAATACAGATTCAGCAATATCCTAGACATTGCTTTCACTCAATAAAAAGCTCGCATGAGCCAAAATGACCAGAAAACATCAGTGTTGCAGCATTCATTCACAAAGACCTTGAGCCAGACCAAAAAGTACTGTGACTGACGTCACAGTGCTACCCAAATATGTGATTGCAATAAAGAACGTAGGAGTGGAAATGCTCCAATCTCGAAGCAGCACTTTACAATTTGAGGGCGCAAGGCACATCCTATACAAATCAGCTCGGTTATCTACCTTATTCAGCATGGTCTGCGTGCATGTGCTAAGCAAGACACTGCTATTCACGTGCTCTACGTTGGTCAACCTAAAGCTCATTGGATTCTTCAAAAGCAACTTTTAGAATGGCGTCCACGGAAAAAACGAACAGAAAGAGAGAGATAGGAAACCCTTAGCGAAGGCCCACATGAACGCCCGTGGCGTTTGTACATAAGCCCCAAACCTAGCGCAGAAACTGTCCGCTGGCAATCGTAAATGTTTACACAAATGTGGGGGAAGTTCGAGTCAAATAGCTCAGTTACAATATCCAAATTTACTGAAATGGCCTTGGCTTATACAGGCTTATTCGTTCAGGAGAAGCAATCTGACCAAATCATCACTGCACGTCTAGGTCATATCAAATCACAACACTGGTTTCATACTAGGTCAAACCAAATCGATAACTCCGAATGAAAAAAACAACAGTTTGTGAGAAGTGCACTGACCGTTCGAAGAGCTTAGAAAGAGATACAAACAATCTTGTCAATACCAACATCACGGAATTAAAAAACAAACATGGTATCCAACTCAACAAAACAATAAGCCAGCACACAGAAAAACACTGTTCAAGATACTTTGGGAAAATTGTTGCTAAAACCTGACTGAGAAGTCCACGACACTTAGGGTTGTGAAATGAAACGTAGAAAACAAGGACTGTGACTATCATTCAGAGACGATCAGGCAAACTACACCACATACACATGTACAAATGGCCTGCAGTTCGATTGCACCGTACAGTGACTGTAGCCGCCGTTCAGCGTAATGGTGAAAAGAAACATGAAAAACATTTTACCACAATACGAACGAACATGAGAGCGATACACGACCTTCAATTGTAAATACGAAGTTATGCTATTTGCCACAATAAAGATCACGTGCGTTTGGCCGTCGAGAGGCACATCGAATTTGAGTCTATGATTATGAGGTAAGAGTGAGCAAGTCTAACGAGAATATAAGGAAGGGGAAGTAGTACTAGTCTTGTACGACATTAGAACACTAACCGAACGACTTGCTAAGACCAACAGAATCGCACACCGGTCGACTTGTAAAGTATACACTTCTTGGTGACAGTTCGCTGGTGCTCCACGAGGATGAAGGTTTTTTACGAATGCGTAAAGTGGAAGGAGACGCATGTTCCTTAGATGTGTCACCACTATTCATGGCAAACACAGTGGTGGAATGTGGCGTAGTGGAGTGACAGACATCTAGGACGGGGCGAACAAGTGATGGAGATAGTGGCGGTGGTGGTGCCATGCGTTTCTTTCGGTATTTTGAAGCGACAGCTCGTGGAGATTTCTCGACGACTCTGTATAATGGGTCGCAGCCGGCTGCATCTATGGAGGAGGTCTGAAAAAAGAGAACATAAAAGGAGAATGACTAAAAATTGGCCGACTGGGAACCACTACACACGCGCAAGATGCAAACGAGGTAAAACCACTATCAGTTTACAGTCCGTTTGAAAATGCCCAGCGTAAGCAAGAGGGCCACAAAGTAATACACGACATAAAAATGTCTGGAGAAACTAAAAATAGCAAGGTTACATTGAAGTCCATCAATTCACAGCTAAATAAAGCACACAACATTTATCAAATGTCACGACTGATGCACAGAACAGTGGCAAATGGGCACGAATGTTCGAGAAAACGTCGGCGTTGCTGGAACACAGTAATGCTATTCCTAGAATGGATAAATGTGCCCTGCCAAATTTTACGGTGACAGAAAGATTCAACGTATTCTGATAAAAGTTCTGCAATATTCCCGACCAGTAAGACCAGCATAATGTTTCAATGAAAGTGTAACACTCGACGTCTTAGATGGCCTTCTTCAGGAGCGTACAAAAGTCTAAACTTCTCGTTTTCATTTGTACCATGTTTGACGGGGAGACGTTTCCACAAGATTACCTGTAGGAGTAGGATGTGATTTTATCATGCATGAAGGAAAACGATTCACTCTTCTGTCTTAAACAACGCTGGTGTACGAATGAAAATCGCCCTAGTTTCACATTCCCAATGTGCATTAACAGGCTTCAGATGCCAGTTCCCAAACACATTACTTAAATTCGTAACAACCATTTCCCGTTGCAAATTTGAATGGGATACACAAAAGACTGACATGACACGATTTATGCTCGAGCAGATTTCGTTGCATCTCTACTGGTGTTTACTGCAGACGAGTTAAAATGTACAAAATTCCAAACCACAAAACAATCACAAAAGGTCAAAGTTCAAAACCAGTTCGGTTGCTACCACGGCAGCATCAACGTCACAAACAGTTCTTTTTGTACGCACAAAATGGGGTGACGGTGTCTGATTGCAATGGCCTCGGCATATCGTAGCAAACGTTTGTTTCGAGTCGAGAACAGAACACGAAATGACTTTGATGAGTCAATCACATGTTGCGTCATCAAGTGAGGCTAAGCATACGATAACGCTCCTTCCGGGTGTTTGCTGTCCAGTTGCCTGATTGTGTGACCGTTTGTTGAACCCATTTCGGTAAGTGTTCGGCAACCCTGGTTCCAAGCTGGCGCTCAGTTCTGTCAACATAGGATGCTCCGCATCCACATTTGGCGAACTGAGGAGTCGGTTGCTTAACCGGGGGCGTGGGAACTCGGACCGTTCTGTACACGATCACTGGTTTCGCGGCAAAGAACGTGCGGACAACAGCTGACCTTAAGCGTTGTTCAACTATTCGACACACATTGTCTCCCTTTGAACGGCAGTTGTAAAACTACTGTCTTTTGGGGACTGTGGGTTGAGAATTATTTTGTACATTGCTGGTGTTGAATTTTCTTATAAATCCTCCCGGATAACCGTTGTCTAATAAAGTCTGTTCTATTTGACGGAGTTCATCATCCAGGGTGTCACTAGTACAAAGCCGTCTGGCCCGGTCAAATAGCGTTCGTACCAATCCTCTTTTACATGCTACTGGAACATGCTAATGATCGGAAAAGATGTCTAGGTAACAACAGCTGAGATGCAGATCTTCAAGATGATTCTGGTTACACTCCAATTCCGTCACACTGACGAGGTATTTTCAAGCCTTTCTAAAGTTTAATGAAATGATCGTTGCCTTCAGATCGCATTACAGTTCGGCTGTAACAATTGATCACCAGCTCAAAAAAGTGGACCCCTTTAAGCGTTCAACACAAACAACTACCTACGATAAACTATAGGTTTCCCAAACGATGGATGCATCAGACAAGGTACAGACAATAGGGTTCTGTAACCATCGGCTTCAAGTATGGAAGAATCCTGTAAATTGACATCACCTAACTGTCTTAGTTTAGTGTACTGTTCACTTGTAATGTACCAAAAATTGCTTCACAAGGAGCTCATCACAACCAATAACGAAGATCAACACAAAAGGCAAATTTTAAATGCTACATTCCGTTGAGTTCTTATTAAAAGTGCGACAGCATTAGGAACAATTACCAACCAATGAACCAATCTCTTTTAAACTAATATAATACTCCACACAAAAAATGTGAACACTCAAGTTCGACAGCTGTACGACCATTGTAAAAAAAAAATATTGGATACGTACGCATAGTTTTTCGGCAGCATGAGAAGACAATGTGCAAATAATATAAAGTCATCCAGAACATGCTAAAATAACTGCACTCTTCAGGAATCTCCCTCCATTTCTGAAAGCTATGAAACATCAGTAAGAGAAGTGATCAATCAGAAATCTATACCGTACAGATCATCCGCATCAACACCACAGACAGTAATCCATTACAGACCGCGATTACGCTTTACTGCGGTACAGTCCTCAAGAAAATAATGAGCTTAAGGCAATAAATAAATAACAAGTATAACGGAGATGAGGCCCAACTATTAAAAACAACTACGTCCTTAATCATAAGTTCGAAATCAACGTACCGACACCTTGCAAACAAACAACCGAACTCTAGGTGAATATAAAGCCTCATCAGTACGATAGCATCCTCACGGTTTTCACTGCCCCGTATCATTGAGAGCACTCGCTTCGCAGATCATCCGGCAAGGCAAAGATAATGTTTACACCAATCAGCCCGAATAACTACCATCCCACCTAGATTCTTAGGCTACCTACACTGTCAGTCTCGAGGACCCCACTATAGAAGACGAACCCCATCTACAGTGGTCAACACCGTGGTGAACGACTTCATTTATCTATGCTAGACTATCATCTGTCCACCTCACTCCATACGCCAGTCGATTGTGGCACTTACAAAGGGTGCTGAGTGAACAGACGACTAGTTGGCATCGTTCATACATGGTTTAATCATCTAAACCTATGCACGGTAGAAGAGTGAACAAAGGAGCTCGCCTGGCATTTACTACCAAATAATCGCTTCTTAATCTCCTCATTGCTTACCCGTTAGTACCATTCGATGCGAGCGATCGGACGCAAACATAGATGGCTAAACAGCTGAAGGCAGCTCAAATCTTCTACTCAGAATGTTCAAGTTTCATAACCGTGCGTTAACGCAGTCCTCACAGTCAGCTTATATACGCAACTCTTATGCTTCAGAGAGATGCATCCCTGCCACCAGAAGCATTGTAGATTACCGAACACCGTCCCAACCTTAGCGATACGAGGTCCTGTTTGGTTCCCATTCATTTATATTGTACGTGAGTCATACACGTTGGCATATTTCATACCGTTTCTACTATTACGCTTGGTCAAATTGCATGCATCAACCCTCGATCTGTTATGAGCATTAATTGTCAGGCTATAATTATATTCATATGGCCCACATACCCCTACTTAACACTATTGAGTACTGAGGTGAGCAGTTTATTTTGGCACATCAAGTAGCGGTTGAACTTTATACTATCGTATTCCATACATAAGGTTTACCTACCCTGCATTTACTCAATTGGCTTTTCAACATTAAATCAGCTAGATTTCATATTTTTGGGGGACATTCTCCCAGTCACCGTGTTACCCACTGATAGTGTTCAGTTGATGTGGACCTCTACACTTTTTGAACAGTGATCCTGCTGTTTGGTTTACACTTGTTGAAGTTCAACTTGAGACTAGACGTGTTACACATTCCCACACCATGTTTTCTCACGTCGTCTCGGCGTTACCCATCGAGATTGTACAAGAGGCTAGAGATGTCATTATGAATCCGCATCCATCAGAGCCTTATGAGCATCTCAAAACAACATTACTGAGGCGTACGACAGGATCAGAATAGAAGTGACTCGAACAATTTGTAAACGGTGAGAAACTCGGCGATTGAAAGCCATCCAAGATGTCCACACGTTCATTACAAATATTGGACGGACGGTCTACGGACGAAGCATTACTTCGCCAACTATCCTTACAAAGTCTCCCAACTTCCGTTCGCATTACTTTAGCCTCACAAAATAAGATGCCTCTTCAGAGATTAGGTGACCTTGCGGATAAGATCATTAGCATTCCCAACACTCCGCAAATCAGTTCAGTTGCTCCGACACAACATGAATCCGTAAAACATCCTCAACCGCGAAATCGAGTTTCTAAATAGCCCTTTTTTTACTTTGCCTTGCCGGATGATCTGTGAAGCGAGTGCACTTCAATGATGCGGGGCAGTGAAAACCGTGAGGATGCTATCGTACTGATGAGGCTTTATATTCACCTAGAGTTCGGTTGTTTGTTTGCAAGGTGTCGGTACGTTGATTTCGAACTTATGATTAAGGACGTAGTTGTTTTTAATAGTTGGGCCTCATCTCCGTTTACTTTACTTTATTTGTTGCCTTAAGCTCATTATTTTCCTGAGGACTGTGCGGCAGTTAAGTATCTGTTGTGGCTTGGATCTACGGCCTACGAGCGCGTAAACGGAAACGGAATAACGGTCAATGAAACAGCGGATAACAGCACGACGAATAACGGTAATGAACAACGAAGTACGGAGTATACGCGATCAGTTAGTCTCTTCCCATCCAACCCATCCACCCGAGGCTACCGCATGAACACAGGAAAAAGACTGGCCTTCAAACAGAGCTTCTTTATGTCGCTCAGCCCGAAGACAACATGGTCACAAACCCGTTCGTATTTATAGGGTTTGCGACTAGTAACAAAGCAAAGCCAAAAGAATGGACCAGACAAAAGTCCAGACAGTTCAGTCTGGGCGTGTAGTCAGGATGACAACAACAGTTGTCACGACGGCTGAGGACGATCGTGGAGACCGGAGAAGTACACGACTATAGCAACGGTGAAGGTCGTTGACAGTGTACTTTGTTTGTCTTGTCACACAATATTTTCGGGGAACTGGTGACTTCCCCGACAGTATCATAGAGGAACACTTATGTACGGTTGTCTATGGCGATGCTGGCAACCAGGAGGAGGTGAAGATAAACTAATAGTGAATACAAATAAGTGGCAGTATTGTGCAACAATGGTATGAAAAATGCTACTCGGTCGATGTGCCAAGTTAACTGATTCCATCAGAGTTTCTGTTGCCTCCCTCAAGAATGACACATGGACAAACGAAGTCGAGCATAGCAAGTTATAAACATTTACCAAAGTTTCCCGTAGTGAGTCTGTGGAGCCCAAAACCAAATGACTTGTGGTTGCATAAGCGCTGGACTCGGTCAGGCTCCTCGGTCGAAAATAGCGAGGAACTGAGATGTGTGTATCAGCAGACTGGTGCCTCGTTCGCAATTCTGTGGGCGAAATGGAGGCTGTGGTATTTCGCTTCCTCATTGAAGCGACCATGTCGACCAGGAACGAAAGATTGGAACACTCGCGACTACAAGCTGAAGAGAGAATATGCACAGCATTCGAATTTGATCTCGGCTGCACCAATCGAATCAATGCAAGAGAGGACAAAATAAAATAAATGTACAATGACTTCCAGTTAATTCGCTCTTCGAAGGGATCACTGAATCGGGACGAACTAGACCAGGTTGTGAAATAACAAGGAGGCATGACGAGAGAAATTTCGAAGAAAAGTAACATAAACACGAATTTGCTCATGATCAATTTGTTATTCGTTTAGCTAATCTGCATAATTATTGTTGACATGACTAACAATTAATCATTGCTACTACTATGTGAAGGTTTGTGTTATCAAAACCGCGATGTGATGCTTGAAAAGTAAAACCAGGTTTTCAACATCAGTGAGCAGTTTATCGAAAGTGTCACTCACGTAACTACAGGATCAAGAGAACTTTAGAGGCACTTCACGTCAAAAGAAGTGCGATTCCAAGTTAGGACACAAAGGAGATTGAGGATACTGTTTATGCCAATGACGGATGAAGCTTATGTCAAATCAAAAACGACATTTTATCGCCCACAACATGATATCGGGAAGGTTTTAACGTCTAGGATATTACATTTCTTACACAGCTAGTGTTTCTTACTCCATGTGCACTGTCGAAAACTTGATTATGCTATTTACATTTTGAATCAAAATTGATCCGAGATGAGGAAAAAAGTATAAAAGGCAGATGTTCACGTATTACAACCAAGCAGATTGAGCTGCATTGACAAATATCTTGTTTTTGTATCAGGTTAAGAAAGTGATAACATGTGGTGGTGAGCGTTTGAAATATAAACATGCTTCTTGTATTTACGGAACGCTGCATACGTCTCAAATACCTCTTCAACGGACAATCCCGATCTCCTTTCTTCCTCTAGTTTAGGTCGAAGATGAAGAATTCCGCATAGCACGAGACATGGACAAAGCAGCGAAATATCGAATTCTGGACTGTACGCTGTCATAAACCCTAACCAGACACGAGGTCTGACAGCAAACTTCTTTCAGGATGATCACATGCTTCTCAGGCACACCCTTTCTTGATAGACAGTCCCAGAGTGTGGCTCTGTCATTTAAATCCAAGGCTCTTCTGATGACCAAGGCAACAACTGTTGGCCTTCTACATAAATGGTACAGTTCAAGCATCTGACGAAGTGGAAAGGTGTGATCAATGCAGCCATGGTAAGGACGAAACCCAGTTTGTTCCTCGCGGGTATATTACTCACGTGTTTCGTTTAGTCTACGAAGTATAATGGTTGTGAGAAACTTTGACTCAGTAGGAATAAGATTAACCTCCTCAGTGATTTATACACGAAAATGGGAACGATGTAAGCCAGTCCTGTCATTTGGAACAACTTCACTGACCCACTTTCCTCAGCAGAACAGTGGGCTCTTTGATTAAGGCTGGACCTCCGTCTACAAAAGGGGCAGGTTAGAGTTCGTCTTAGCCGGGTTCCTTGCCACATTTCATAAACTTGCTCTATCTCGAAATGACTTGTTTTTGAGGAAGAGAAGGGCGAAATTACCAGTGCGCACAGAGCAAGCCCCGAAGATTCGTACACTGTATGCAGATCACAGCACGGTGCCTCGGTACCTAACCGCAATCCCGCACAGGTGAACGTTGAACTGCTTATAAAGATGTTCAGTCCAATGTTCTAGGCGTCGTTCGAGGTTGTGGATTTCCTCGTCATTGGTGTCGCGGATTACCTCGCTCACGCTTGGCTTTCTGCCACCTGTTTCTCGGATTAGAGAATCTTCGAGATTTCCAGATGGCGGTGGCTGTGGCAGTTAAGCATCAGTGTGAACCACTGATGTGTTACTGTCTGATGATGATGATGATGATGATGAGTGGCCTTGTTCCATCCGGATTGTGCGTTGGGTCCAGTAGGTCTCGCGATCCTCTCGGAGTTTCTTCTGGAGCTCCTGGCGAGTAGCCTTGTGGGCCCAGTTATTCTCATACGGTGATCAGCCGATTTTCATCTTTAGCTCCATCGGCAAACGGGACTACGCCTTTCGCAATTATCAGAAGCCTAGAGCAATCTGGACACAAAGATGATGCATCTACAGCCATCCAAACAATTTGTCATTCAAAATCCTGACACAGTTTGAAATGTGCGTAGTCTGCGGTTATTAGCTTGATCAACGCTGTTCTTTGTACGCAGAAACTAATGGTCATCTTTCGTGCTTTACCTTGGTAACTCCTACTTCCTCTTGCTGCATCTTGTGTTGTTCTTTTTTGCGTTTGTTTCTGCCTTAACCAGATGTTAGTTTAAGAATTCAGCCTGATCCTTGCCTTTCTGATTTCCAGCATCCAAATCGTTGTGACTACCAATTTTCACCATATCACTTTTGACCAGTATGTCTTCAGAATTCCCCATAATACCACCATTGTTAGTAATAGCGTAATCTTGCCACTACGTCTAGAACGTCGTTGATTTGCCACTAATAAACATACTCTCTTCGTCTCTTGTCCGTTCACTACAAATAGCTTGTACCATTTCCGTTGTAGCGGCTGATGAGAAACCAACGAAAATGTCTTCGTACAAGACAACTTACGCTCTCCTACTCCCTTTTTTTCGTATCCATTCATTTACGGAAACTGCTGCCTAGTGACAATACTGATGGTAGAGGAAATAACACCCATTCAGAAAGTAATTTCTGTACATGGAAAACAAACCGTCATATAATAGATTTAGTTAATATTTAACGGATCTTTTTTTATTGATACAGCTCTTGAAGTGGTTAATTTTATCTCAAGGAATGACAGTGTGAAATAATCTTCTAGTCTTAGTAGGGTCTGCAATAGACTGCTTCCAGAAGATTTTACAACGACACCAGATCCCACAAGATTTTGGGTATAACATATTCAAATCTGCATTTGATGTTTGCTTTCCGGGATCCACAATGCATATGATACTCATC
Source organism: Paragonimus kellicotti (assembly GCA_014220965.1). Lineage (NCBI taxonomy): Eukaryota > Metazoa > Platyhelminthes > Trematoda > Plagiorchiida > Troglotrematidae > Paragonimus > Paragonimus kellicotti. The sequence goes on along the minus strand of LOND01000139.1, from coordinate 151,519 downwards.
ATATGGAAGACGTGTATAGAAAGGATTCGAAGACTGGCCTTACACTACTGCATTCATTTCTGGGGCTGATGGATCTTTCCGGTACATACCAGTGAAGTACGAATCACTGTGTACTTTATGGGCCGCATACGCGAGACAAAGCACATCCCTCACAGCTACGTTAGTTGTAATATTTAACTTATTTTTCCTTGCGGTCCAGTCCGATAACCGTAACACAAGACGTATAGGTCGAAAAAGAGATTAACTCGCTGCTGTTTGAGATGTGTGGGTCACATAGATAGAGCGTTTTCTCCATGATCCTGATTTTGCGATCAATGTAGGCTGCTTATCTTTTTCATGTTCTGTTGTCCTGTCCGACAGTTTATGTCTAACAAACCAAGCTCTGGGTTGCTTATTATTCAAGTAACTACTATTGACTGTGCAGTTTGTGTTGACGCTTCTGAACTAACCATCTCATGTGGGTCACGCTAAATTTCACTTTTCAACATCCTTCTCACCGGATCATAATTCGTCGTTACAATGATTATTTAATATGATTGATACGGTGGAACACGATGTAATTTTGGAGACGGAAGAAGGAGCATTCCTTCGTCTCTACAGTCGCCGTTACACTTTTGTAAACCAACCAAAAAGGATAGACTGTTGATAAACATTTCACACAGGGTTACGGTTACTAGCAGAAAGGAAAATACACCAATCAT
>LOND01000139.1:122902-133603 GCA_014220965.1 Paragonimus kellicotti | reverse complement strand
TGGTGATGTGCGTAACAACAGAAATAAGGTCGATCACGATTGATATGCGTACGGTTAAAAAAACGCAGCTATTTCTGAAACCGCCTTTCAAGGGTGACCATACCACAACTCGCTTAAGTTGAAAATTGCAATCTGTCCCGGCTCGCTCACAACCTGTAGCTGAATCGCGTTCCCTAGTTTCAACTGGAGATGCTGCTCAGCGTGTTCACAATCTTATCTTGTCGAAATACTCTGTCTGTCATGCAGTCTATCAGTCCGTTTACTGATGCGGTGACGCCTTTATCGGCAGAACAGATAGACGCCTACGGCAAACACTGGCTGAGCACAAGTCTAAGTGGTTAGTACACGCGATAACCTAGCAGACGATGACAACAGAACGTGAGAACAGAAGCCCGAATTTAGCCATTGCAAAGCACACAGGTCACGCTGTGCACCCAGTCAACTCGTTCTACGTGCCACTGCGTAATCGGAACTCAAAAGTGTCCGCGTTTTCCAAGATGATGCTAATCAATAATCACCGTCTGACCTCCTGTGTGCATAAGCTGTTGCCGCAGGCAGTGTGACTGCCTTGAACTGTTGACAATGCCGTCTATGTAAACGGTCGCTGATTCTAGGTGTCGCTAGTGCAGTCACTTTGATGTAATGATGTTTTAATACTAACGACCGAACTGTGTGAGTAGAAACTAACATCACTGCAAGCCGAAGAGAAACAAAACTTGCACGCGTATGTTGAATAATGTGAGGCGTGGAGTTTGGTATGAATGATTTAGGTATTCGGTGTCCGCCGCGAGCTTGACATTTAACTATCGTCAATGCACACATCTGATAGGTTAATTGAGAGTTAAGCCCAATTCTATAGCCTCAAACCATCCCTGATGATAATGTCAACTGGTTGGTGACGAAAAGTCTGCAACCTAAATGGCAAACGTGGCAACCAGGTTTCTGGATGTACGTATGAATAGAACACAGTAAATGCGTCAATAATTCCATACCTCCCAATTCGTCGTCTTCATTCGCTGCAAGCACAAATTTCCCTTCCTTCCACGAACACCCGGTAATCGTTCCGCCTTTCTATTATTTCAGGTTAACTGGCAATGTGAATACTGGTAAACGATCTGTTGTTTGTCGTAGTGCTTCGGATAAATGCCAAAATTTAACTCCTCCAACTCATAGTGGGCGCCTTACAAGCGCTTAAAAACTACCACTGTTGCGGTTTATCAGACCGTATGATAGTATTCAGTGAACGTATACTACTGTGTACATGACAAGCGGCGGAGCTTAATTAGTATTAGGAAACCCCTCCGTAACTGATGTAAGCTGTCTATCGAAAGTGCTCATTCAGGAATCTAGCTCCGGAGTCCGCTGTAAATCTCCATGTAATTCCGGTGTAGTTTTGTCTGTGCCTAGTGAGGCACTCGTAGTTGACCAACTGAGTGCTAAATTATCCCATAGTAGCAAGATCGGAATCTCGCGGTAAGACAAGACTCCAGTCGTCAATACGCAAGGAAATTTGAAGTTTGATGTACATCTAGCCAGCCAAAAATTATAAGACGTGATATATTTATAGCTCCGTACATTTCAACAGACTGCAGTCCGGAGACAACAAAAATTCCAATCGATCAGCCCCTTCGCGGCCTTTTCGTCGAGCACAAAGTAGTGATGTGATTCAAACCAGAAATTTGAACGCCTGAGTTCGTTTTTCGTTCAGTCAGGCTCGCACATGCGAAACTTAGCTGATCTATGTCAACGATGTTTACAGAATACCCGTTATCAACAGTCTGCAAAACATTGCCTGCATAGTAGCAACATCCATGAGCAACGATGCGGAAAGGCGGAGTGAGTGAATACAGGTTGTCTTTACGTAACGTATTACACGCAGTCTCTATGTACGTTTGAGAGCCCAATGAACGGAATTTTCAACGAGATCATCAACCTCACTGGCCTTGGCCACATGCCGACTTATCGATTACGCCCGAGTCAACGCATCAGCCACTGGCTGTCCTGTGGTACTGCAACCAGCTTAGGTTTAACGCGCTTTTTGACATACATGTGACTGATTCTCAGCTTAATACATACCTGCCCCAGGGTTTGTCCGTTCCCGACCAGATATAACACATACAGTCCTCTTTATGTCGAGTAACCTTACTTCGCCGGTTAACAGGATACGGGAACGCTTTATGCATGTCTATCCAGAAACAACCATACAACGCCTTGTTTACAATCTTCGAATAGGCTTGGAATGAAACAGCACAGTGAGCAGTCCATGAAGTCGTGTGGAGGTATGAGAGGGCTAGCGTCAGACTTCACTACTATTGATTTTATCCAGCTATCGTTGCCGGATAGATACACCGGAGAATATGGCTACAGACAGAAGTACGGGGCAGCAACGTTATTCTGCTTGTTGCCATGACATACATATATAGACAGGGCTGTGGTTTTCAGTATACGCAGTTGAGTAAAGAATTCTTCACCACTCTGGGTGGGTTAATCATTTGACAATAAATGCGCTCCGTATCGAGTTGTGCCGATGGTCCGCTCCAAGGGGGCTTCAAATCTACGGTTTCAAGATCACTTAAGCAAACAGTCGGTTTTTGATTAATCTTTCAAACTATCGAATATCGCCACCACCAATAAGTAAGCGTCTCCATCCAAAAGAGATGTGGTGAAGACCGAGAGCATTCAAAGATGCGAGAAGACATGATCCACCGTCAACCATAAAAGACCATCCGTGCATGTGCGGATATACGTTAAAATACACACTCACCTCAACCACTGCTTCCAATACGGGTCGATTGAGTTGTGCGCGAACAACTAATTTTCGTTCACCGGGAAGAAAAACCAAGACACGTGTGCCGAACTGAACCAGAAAAAAAACGAAACAAAAATGATTTGCAAATAAAAATGGTCCAAAGATTCTGAGACGTCGTAGCTTTTAAGGAACTATGAATGCCCCAACAGAAGATAACATCAACGTAAAGAAACATTTAGTAAAATAGACTGGACAACGGTCAGCTCTCGGTCATTTATTACGTCAAGTCTGAACTGACGACCTTCCGACCATTAGTTCCAGCAAAGCTCTTCTGCCTGGTGACGAATCTTAATCCTAATGTACTACATACTGATCTTCACTGGACTACGCGCCGGTCAGACGACTAGAACCCTCCCAGGGCAGTAAGCGTGCACACGGGTCACTCTAAAGAACTTTGGAAATATCCTCGAGATTCATTGTCCTCAGTTCAGTAGACGTAGCCAAATGCGATTTCAAGAAAGACTTATGTATCCAGATAGTCTGAATTATCTTTTACCTATCATCACAAGATGACCGTAAAAGAATTTGCTGCTTTTAGAATGGCAAAGCCCATCCTTCCTTCACGCGGACCAAAGGCGTTTTAAACACCTAAATGGATTGATTTATGAATGACTGTTGATTGAATACGTTAACTAAATAGTATATACTAACTTGAAGACATAAGCTGGTCATTAGCCTGCGGCATGCCTCTTTCGGGTCTCGACTTGGGTTGTTAATATCGACTCACTTGAATTTCAAGGGTTCCGTGGGGATTTAATGGTCGCACTTTCTCCTTAACATGGGTCTCGTAGTGTAGCTCTTCATCCTAATGAGTAACGATGCTGCACAAGGTTACAACAAGTAAGTTAGGCATTCGACTTTTCCTTTCGTTTTACGACAAGCAGCTTTCTGATCTCACAGAAGTGCCATCACTGAAGTTTACGGATTTCAAGGTGCAGATCACAGACAACTCAGAAGGATCAGAGACCTTGCAGAGGGCTGACAGAACAGCTGCTGACAATAAAACGTGGGAGATGCACAATGATGTGTGTTGACACAGCTACGATTACGTACGCTCAAGGAAGAATGGAGATTATTTAAGCGTGTCAGCGCGTCGATCTCAGTTTCACTATTTGCGGCTGCTTTGAGGAGAACAGGTTACGGTACCAGATCGTCGACAAACGGTTCCGTGTAATGTAAATGGCTTGTCGCGCTTTTGGGATGCGGAGAGGTAGTTTATTATACAAACTCTTTTGCTGCGTTTGTAAGAACGCACCCTGGGTACTGCGTACACTCTAACCGGCCATGCATAAAGCGCAACAGAAGGGCAGCCGAGCGGGTAATGAGCGTAGACAGATGCCGAATAGAAAGGTTTGACGAGCTCACAGAGATTTAGACATGCAGATCCTGTTATATCGTCGACCACGGGGTGAACTGATCCTCGATCATCGTATGCTGTCCCACCGTGTTGGCACTGACCTCTCCGCGTTACATTATTTATGCGGACAGCTAAAAATGTTCAGCAAACCTCAGTATAGTCACGTGGAGGCTGAGTCCCACTTCGCTCAGCGCGTCAAATCAGTGGCATGCTTTCCGAGAGGGTGCAGTGAATGCTTAGTCAGTAGGATTTCGGGCAGAAGCTCGATGCCTCCAGGATTATACACACCTTGTAATATTCTCCCCTAATTTATGGTACACACTTCCTGTCTATCATTCGTCCCTATGCTCACATTCACAGTTAGACTTGGTTAATAACATGAGTTATTCAGCCCCACTCGATGTCCTCTCCGTACTGACATATGCTATTTTTTAATCGCGCGGGTGAGGGAAATCCCTGGGACTGGAGCAGCAAATGCACCAAACAACCAGGTTTAGGTCAGGACAGGATGATTCGCCGCTGGACCTCGAAGAACAGAAAATAATAATCAGGTACAAACCCGAAAAATAAGCGATCTCTTATTAAAAGGTGGCCATTCAATTACAAGACTTCAGTACTGTCAAGTGAAAGCCAGTTTCAGAAAAGTGAGCTAAAACCCACAGAAAAATGATAATAGGCGAAACTTTGTGAGGCCACGTTTGGGGTTGTTTTCTCATCTGTCAACCCACCTCACGTTCTACAACTGCTTTTGCGACCGATCCCCAACACGGATGTACAGTATACCATCACGTCTGTAATCCGATGCTTTTAACGTTTTTCAACTATGCTGCACGAAAAAAAGATGACCTTGCGGACAGGATGTGGTAGTGAGGGAGTGATATTATTTGAGTTTCTCTGGATCAACTACTATGCTTCTGCTCTAGCGATTCAAGCAGCGGTCGCAACAAGCGGAATAGATTAACAAGGAATGACTTCTACCCGACTCCTGCAGTTCTGGATGTCTAGAAGGAACGAAATGGGCTGACCTGTGTAGACACGATCACATCTTCAATAAGGATAACAGAAACAATAATAGAAAGCAGCCCACACACGACAGGATTTGTTGCAGAGTATGGTTAGTTGGCGTCCCATTCATTTCCTGAGACAGTATCTACTCTATAAAAGTCATTCTTGTTGAGCACGAGGGCAGTCTCCATTTTTCCCTATTTTTCTGCATGTTTGCATAGTGGGATTTGTCTTTCTTCTCCAACGTTTCGGATTGCCAAAATATTAACAAATTTTTCGAGTGACGTTATGTTACTTAGGGCCGTATGTATTGTAGCAAGGAGATTATACTACCGTCTTTAGTCTATCAGCGCTGAAATTAACAGGTGCAAGCTGTATCGCAGCAAACATAAGATACTAGGAGATTGTCTAACCGTTGTTTACTAGATGTAGTTACACTGAGTACGAGGCATTCGGCGCAAAATAGTAGACCAGCGACCCCAGGCAGGCCAGCCTATACGAATGCTGGTGTGTAATGCATGTCTGTGTGTTGATGTGCACAGGGCTTACGTCTGAACTAGTAAGTACGGAAGAACATTGGATAAGTATGGCTGATTATCTTCAGCTTGCAAGCTGGAGCGTTCTCACACGTTCTCATATGCGTTCGTCATGTTGCAAGTGTGGGCGACAGTTTTCTAGGTGTTCATTCCAGCTGGTGTCTTGTTTCTGTTATAGCGGAACCACGACGGCACCATAAACCGAACTTGGAAAACCCCAAAGTCAGGGCGCTGAAGGTTTCAGGCTTATCGGCGCAAGAATTTGTTGGTCCACACTTGGACTAACAAATACAGATCTGGATGACTAGTTTTCCCGCTGCATCAAATTTCTGTTTCGGAGCCAACGACATGCAACCGCAGAAAAGTTGCGTTTAAACAACATCCGTCAACGAACAGTACCCAGACGGTAAATGTTGCATACATACGGACGGCTGGACAAACCTTCAAAGGTCAACAATTGGACCTGCTAACAACAAGAATAATGATAATAATAATCCCCAGTCACTTGCTAGCTGACTGGTCGCCTGTACTCAATGTCGTGCTTCACCTGCAGCTGATTCTCCCAGTCTAATTGTTATAAACGTCGTTGTCCATTATTTTGTTTAATGACTCAATTATTGTGGAGAATAGACACGCTTCAACATGTAGAAGCGCTCCAGTCCTCTACAATTTGATGAGCCCGTGCGGGCAACTTGAAACTTGCTTCAAATTTTCTCGCTGTCATTGTCTACTCATATTTTTGTTCTATTGGTGCCCTGTGCATCAAAAAATTGCACACGATTATTGTTATTCGTTATTAAATAACGTACAAATTTATCAAGTATTGCATTATTTGGGTTCTACAGTATCTGTTCTCTTCCATTTTGTCGTGTCTGATTTTCGAATCATTGGAAACTAACTGCCTTATACCGCATATTGTTTGTTTCTGTAGACAATGACTCGAGTTAGATCTAGCAGTGCTGGGACTCAAGCAAACACTGACTGAGGCGGTGAGCATTTGCGGCCGTTACGGGTGCAAAATGTCCGTACAGAACGGTATGCAGTGCCAAGTGCCAGAAGTGGTATCACTTTCAAATGCACTGGCCTCAACGAAGACCAGTACAAGCAGCTTGCTTCTTCAGCTCTTCATTTTATCTGCATGAGCTGCAGGTTTGACGACAGCCAAGGCCGCCGCTGTGCCTCTGACTGGTCACGCACACACCAAAAAAAGCGGAGCGACGCAAAAAACCTGCGACTGTGAGGCTCTTCCTAACTCTGTATCTCTTCTCCGTATCTTTCCTTCTATTTCTTCCATGGGGAGTAGGATGGACGTGGACCAACGGACTCTGTCTGAAATGAAGTTGGAACTACAGTCCTTGAATAAGTACATAACGTGTTGCAATCCCCAAGAGGATAGTCGCCCTTTCAACTACAAATATAGCGGATGCTGTGACAGAAATGAAGGAGAAGGATCTTAGATAAAGAAGAGTTGTTTTATGGGGCCGCTTCCCCACATCTTCTCCAAACGAGCTAGCCAAATCAGTCTTAGCATCTTCATTCTCCCGGACGTCACAAGCCTCGTATTCGCGAGCAGGCTGCGCACCAAGACAACCGAAAAGTCACTTGGTCTTTTGGTAACATTATCAGCAATGGTCAGCCGCGAGACAGCGTTGGGAAAAGCAGTGGCTTTGAAGTCCGCCAACGCCAACATAAAACGCGTCTTTCGATCGCTCTCGGCAAGAGAGGGTGAGACGCGAGCAGCGGGCTAAGACCAAGTCACAAATCATGGCAGACCGGAAGCTACAACTGGAGACTAAGGTTGTAGTTTCTGCTCCCAGAGTGTCCACTCAGGATTCTGTGCCTGAAGCGGAAAGCGGAGACGCCGAATCAGACAGTTAATTCATGAAAATTGACCCCAAATATTTGCTTTCCACGGAGACCTGGCTTACAGGTGACATCAGTGACAGTGAACTGAGTGTCCCCGGGTATTCAGTTTACCGAGCTGACTCCGTCGACGCGATAGAATGGGGGGCTTTGCGATTTTCCTACAGCAATATTTCCAGACACCATCGGTTGTCGGTGAATTTCAGCCCTCTGATAAATGACACTATGGCTTCGGCTAGCATTGCGTGGCCAAGACTCACTCCTAGTGGGGGTTATTTATCGTTCTCCCTCATCCGACGTCTCCGACGACGACACTCTTCTTGTAAACCTAGACAACTTCCTAGGACTACAACACTACACTCATCTGCTTATTATGGGTGACTTTAATGCACCCAAGATAAACTGGGCATCAGTTTCTCACCAGGATGTGAAAGCGGATTCTCGACTTCCTTATCGACGCTGATACGACGGAGAGCGTGGACACAGCATGTCAACGCCCCGACGCGGCATCGTCCTGGTCAGATTCCCTCTCTGCTCGACCTAGTCATCACTAATGAGAGCCACCTGGTAGACAGTGATCATCAAGCCACCACTTGGTCACAGTGACCACTCTCTGCTCACCTTTGATCTGTTACTGGTCAGAACATCTTAACAAAAAGTCTACAGTTCGGACTTTTAATCAGGCTGATTTGAACGGAGTGAGAAACTAAATAATATCACCTCATCTTAATTAACTCGGTAGACCAGAACTATTGCGCGTTTCAAAGCGCACTTGAGAAAGCGGACGACTTATTTGTACCGCACAAACTGTGCACTTTCTCTTATCGGCCACCTCTTCCGCGCAGAATACGTCTCCTCGATGACCGTTCCCATTTATTCGCGAAGCATAAGCTTACGGGAAACTCGGAGGACCTAAGTGCGTTCCACATTGTTCGAAATAGGTGTAGGCGGGAAATCCGTGAACACACCAAACTCGTACAAGAAAAGGTCCTCCTCAGAGCCCGCGGGAACAAAACTTCTTATTTAAGCATATGCGACGACTAAGAAAGAATAAACCCTCGGCTCTTTCTTTGCGACTGTCCGACGGGGAAACCTCATCTGACTTCTAGTTGTGGCCGAGTTATTCAGGGAGTACTACTCGGCAGTCTACAACGTCGCACCGCCGAACGACACTCTATCCTACCGCTGCAGAATTTCCGGCAACCACTGGTTACCGCTGAGTTTTCTGTGCTAGATGTTGAAGACCTTCTATTCAAGGTTAATTCATACAGTGCAATGGGTCCTGACAAGATCCATCCCAGGATTCTCAAGGAAGCAGCTGCTAGTCTGGCAGAACCCCTTTATAAGCTGTTTAACAGACACTTCCAGACTGGCATTCTCCCTAGTGCATAGAGAGAAGCGACCAGCACTCTCCGGCTAGCTATCGGCCAATCAGCCTTACTAGCATTCCATGCAAAATAATGGAGCGCTTATTAAAGCGTGCCATCCTCAACCACTTCTTATCAAACCATCTTTTTCTTCTACCCAGCATGGCTTCCTTCCTAACCGGTCATGCATAACAAATATGCTATTTTCATGGATAGTCTGACGGAGGCCAAAGACAATGGCCTCATCTCAGATGCTATCTTCTTTGACTTTCGCCAAGGCTTTCGACCGTGTCCCACACGGCCCTCTGAAACAAACTGGAAGCCTATGGTATTCAAGGAGAGGTTCTTCGCTGGATTGCCTCTTTTCTCGATAATAGAACTTTTAGAGTTAAAACCGGATCAGATCTTGTCTTCCTCTTTCATTCTCTGCGGGAGTTCTACAAGGGTCCGTGCTAGGTCCTGTCATTTCTTATTTAAATCAACGACCTTCCGGACGACATTTCCAGCAACGTCCTCCTATACGCCGATGACCTAAAAATTTGGAATGCCACTGATCCCAGTGCATTACAGATTGATCTTGACGCGATTAAGCGCTGGTCGGACGATTGGAGTCTCCCACTAAATGACAATAAATGCGCACACATGTCACTCGGTGGAGACTCTGGCAATGCCTTCGTGATTCATAGTGCATTCGGCACAGTAGATATCATGAAAATCAGCACTGTCGTCTAGCTTATCCTTCGCGCATCACCACGAGATGGCGGCAAAAAAGGGATTTGCCGCTCTTAGGATGATTAAGCGCACTTTCCCCCGCATAGACAAGGAGCGTTTCAAACGCTTTACGGGGTTTATATAAGACCGCTCCTCGAGTATGCTAATCAGGTCGTGTATACCGGCCTGAAGAAAGACATATTAGCTGTTGAGCGTGTCCAGCGCGCGGCTACCAAACTAGTCACGGGCTTGAGAAATGTCGCGTACGAGTCTCGACTTGAAATTCTTGATCTATATCCACTTGAATATCGACGACTCCGCGGTGATTTAATTCTCACACTTCTTCTTTAGGGTAGGTTTCGTTGATGATGACGATCGGTGATGACATAACAGGAAGCTTTTCAAGCTTCGTCCTCGGACCTTCCTTAGGCAGCAGTTCTTTTCTTACAGGGTTATTAACCTTTGGAACAGCCTTCCTTCTGAGGTCGTTAGCAGCGCTTCTAGAGATCGCTTTGAACCCAGGCTTGATTCTCACTTGACTAAGACATCTTTATGCGAGTAACATTACTGTTCTTAATATTTACCGTAATCCCCAAGAGCGATACTACACACTGTATCCAATGGTTGCCTTCAGGCCAACAGACGCCCGCTTGACACTGAGCAAGAAAAACCGACTGAATCCGGGTACTTTGGGTCTCTGCCTTGAACCAGTGTATCAATCGCTGAATCGCTCCTACGGATAATTTTAAAGTGTCACCAAATTGGCATTAACTTAAATCACTGTTATATTCGGAGAATTTCTTATATCTCGTTACCTGTTGTAGTCCCTTGGAACGGTACCACACCCGGTTTTGAAACAATTACCTGCTGGATATCGAATACGACAAGCTGATCAGACCCAGACGAGTTGGGCCTACAGCCACGATTACAAAAAAATCCAGTGTGCTCCAAATTGACCAATCCGAGCATGTACTTTGGATGAATTACGTCTTTGACATACAAGCCTAAATTATCCTAAATGTCAAATCTGTGCTTTCAGGTAATTATAAAGTA
>LOND01000139.1:45234-86107 GCA_014220965.1 Paragonimus kellicotti | reverse complement strand
CATCATCATCATCATCATCTCATCATCATCATCATATCAGCCATGAGCCTGACCAAAAGGTACTGTGGCTCGGGCTGCCGCTCACCTCAACAGTGACGTGGAATATCCTAGAAGAAGACGTTACTAAGACGGTTGAAAATTAATAGAAGTCTAAGCGGAAAGAACTAGAAATGGTATGGATGCAGGTACGCCATTGACTGCGACACGCCGCCATCTCGGATAGCGTCTCTAATTGCTGTGTGAAATGGAACGACAATCAGCAGTAAAAAAAAAGTCGGAAGCCTTGAATAAAACTAGGCAGGAGGTTTTGTCGTCACGTGGGAACAGTAACGAAATATATAATGTATACATACGGCTACTCGGATGAAGGATAAGCACCAGTGTCAGCTGTTGATCATTCTGTCGATATCTTGTCCGAACCAGATAGATTGGGTTTCGCCTGATTTCAAATTTGTTTAATCCAATTCTGCTGTGTTCCTGGTTTTGGAGTTTGGTAACATGGGTCTCTAAACGTCTCATTATTTCCTGTCTTTTCAGCTTTCCGAATACCAACAACTCGAGGACAAGTTGCGTGCTACGCTATCCGATCTGGTCGTACGTGAGTCTCAGCTGGCTGCGGGCGAAGCGGAGCTGTCACGAATTCGGCAGGAAACAATACACGAGAATGAACGGCGCCGTAAAGACCTGACCCAACAAGTTCAGACACAGGTGCGCGAGTTGGAGTGTCAGTTGAAGTTGGAGAGAACACAGTCAGAACAGTGGAAGTCGCAGGTTCGCTGGTTCAATTATTGTGATTCATAAGTGACTGGTTATATCTAATTCGATCGATGTCCGATTTGGTGTTACTCCTTCATATCTGTTTTGTAATTGTTTACCACTCTCCATGGTTTTGCATTACCGTCATTGACACCGTAACATTTTTCTGACACAAGACTCCACTCTGCCGGTGTTCGCCAGATCTGTCGCAAGAGAGCACAGGTACTTGAAGTACATGACTTACGATGAGATCATTGTTAAGTGAATGTGGTCAAAACCCTTGTGGAAGCAGAAGATTCAGTTAATCTGGGCGCATGAGGCTGAAAGCATTCAGACACCGGATTGCTCGGTGTATATAGTGACATATTCTAATCAAATGCGGTAGGCAGTGGTTCGATCCATTTTTATTCTGAAGAAGTTGAACAGAAGTTCTCAACTGTTCTATACTGAAACAATCACATCAATATGCGAATAAAGGATTCTACCGCTTCTTACTATCGTTATATTTTTAACTTGTGTATCTTTTTAATCGGAAAAAAAACAGAATTCCGTATACCGATGGTCATGTTAAACCCAACTCCACTTTTCACCAGGACGCAACGCTTCTAGATGATCTCCACGGTAACTGAGATTACCCACTGTACAAAATGATTTCGCAATGTAACAAAGTAAAACTGCAAAGTCACTAGAATTACTCAGAGTTGTGATGACACATGAACTTACAGATCCTAATCCGATTTCCTTTAGACATGAAAAGGGAAACATCACGTCCACTGGAGCTCACCTTTTTACGATAAATCGTCTCCCGTTCACCATCGCGTTTATGCCATTCTTCGGCAAACGTGGCCATAATTTGTTGTTCCCGTTGTTTCAAACGCGCGCTAAACTTCGCTTCCTCGTTTGCTCGCCACAATTCCAACTCAAACGCCGTCCGATACTCGGCTGTTGAACGAACATCATCCGGGGCCAACTGTGAAATTGCCCAAAAGAGTAGACGAAATAGATAAACTTAAAAGTTCAAGACAAATATGAGAAACCAGAAGACTTCTCCTGCTCAACAATTCAATTCGCACAATCTGTCAATGAAGATCAATAACCAGAGTTTGACATTGTGGTTATGAAGCGGGGAAGTTATTAAATGCATCAAAGTTCAACGAGGCTAGCATAATCAAACTGAACTTATAAGATGAGCAAAGTTACAGGCAAGCATTATCCGCTACCGAAAATAACGGAATTAACACGCTAACTGGTACTCATAGTAAAGTTTACCGATTCAATGAATGAAAACGATAGTATCTTGGCACTGAAAATCAGTTGGAAACCTTAGGTGGACAGAAATGTTAACAAGATCAATACCGTCTGTTTCCCATCCACTAAACATGGAGCTGAAAATGAGTGTCGCCTCCAAACTACTTATTTCGAAGTCCAGCAGAACTATGCTACAATAAACTGTTCAGCTTGAAATGATAACACGATGCATTTAGAACAATCTAATCTGAACCAATCGAATAGCATGTACCAAGCAGTAAATACCAAACAAGATGGGATCACAGGTTGGACGTAAGTCAAATTTTATATGCAAAAACATTAGTGTTAACTACCATTTTCAGAGACACAATCGGGCCATTATTGCTCATCACTCCCACTTCCACGTTGGCTTCATTCCGCATTACTCTCTCCCGACCATAACACGTTTAATCAAGCTTAACACTGTTTACCAACCGCAAAATTAACAAAAATATTGCTATCTCTTCTAATTCGAATTTCACTTTGTATCACTAGTTACTTTCGATAGGAACTTGGGATTTGTGCTTACATCACCCCATTGGCCGATCGTTCGTTTCCTGCAATCGGTTGATTCACTTGGCTTTTAGATCACAAACTGTCAATATTCCCATGTGCATTGTCTAACACATCTTCCGATGGTCAGTGCAACCGTGAACATGATTCTTGCTTGTGGATAAGTGTTTGAATGACATTCCAAAAAATGAGGTTAGGATATGCAACGCCGATCATAGAAGGCAATACCTCAAACAATGGAAGGTTTCAGAGTGTCCACTGTCAAACACTCAACCCTCTCGAATAGGCAATGTTGCATCTGAAAAAGTTGTTCACCCCCTCCACACCCAGCATCAATACTCATGACAATTTTGTTAGATGCGGTAGCGAACGGAGAAGATAGTTGAAATTTCAAGAAGAGGTAGGCTAAATGTCATTAGGTCCTCGAAATAAGGTCGTATATCGCGCAACAAATGCAGCTGCCGACCATGTACTGTATTCCGCCTTTAAACAGTTTGGGCTTCAACAGATGACAGGTACCCCAACGGCAGTGACAACAGTGGAAAAAGGATATATTGAAAAGGAACAGTTCTACAATGAAGACCAGACAATTATTTGAGTGCACAGAATGCGACTTCCCTTCGATACACACTACCTCATCTAAACGTAAATTAGGTATATGGGTGATAAATAAGGACTATGTCCATAGCTTGTTACAAAGCTAAGAAGGGCACGTCAAGTCAGAATGCAGCTGGCTACTAGTATCATGGAACACATCATTTGGAGGTCTGTATTCTTTATATGCTTCTCCACCAAGTCGAAGCTACATCCTAGAATGTCTATTGGTTACCGGCATCCGTCTACGAAGTAGCCTGCCATAGAGAACGAAGCCAAGTGACGAGTGTGCATAATCTCAACCACAAATGGCTTTAATCGTATAACTTTTATCCAGTGTGAACCTGAAGGAATAATACAAGGAAGCGTGTGCCGGAAAACATTTGTGGTCCAGCCAGCCCATGCCGAATCGTCAGATGGTAGGTAAGAATGTAAGTGAAACCATCGTCACAGGAAAAAAAAGAGCCGAGACACTGATGAAATCTAAACTATGATCAGAAACAATCAAAATGTGAGGCAATAAGTATTCGAATGTAGAAACATGAAACAGTTGTGTCCACCGAGGAGTTTGGAACATGCAAGTGAAGTAACGCAAGATGTATCGTACAGAGATATTACGATACACGGACTAGTCTTGATGGACATGAACTGGTTCAACTAGACGTAAAATTGGAATGAGTCACTGACTGCAACAAAGACAGTACACAAGATCATAAGTGAACTAATCAGCACTTGAAGAGGCCATCGTGAGTGGGGAAAAATCGAATTTGAACTTGTTCCAGTAAGGTTTGATCAATGCAGACAGTGTCGATCTAACAATGACACAATGTCCAATACGCAACACCTAATAGGTAGCGTGACAGAAGGCTTTTAACAAAAGATAGGAGAGTGGAGTAAATCTATGCAAACAGAATATATAACACACTGAAATTATGATAACAATAAACATAAGAGGATAGTATAGACTCATTTCTACCAACCGTTGCCACCATAAGATCAAGACTTATTAGGGCTTCCACAGATGAAATTGTACTTTTCTGGTTACGTTGAGATATCATTTTACACAGTGATTCCAACAAACTGACGAGCCTCTGCTCCAAGGTATGGTGAAGCGAATTAACTATCAATAATGTCGGTTTCAAACAAATGCCTAGTTTGTGGGCTTTTGATTGTCTGGAATCCTATAGATGTATGATGGGTTTACAGTAGGTTTTCTTATTAGTCTGGTCACTCTCTTTCAGTTTCTGGAGACCACCAGGTTTATAGTGAAATTATTTCCGCTCGGCGTCTAGTTGAAATTTTGAACGGTCTATCTTGCATCGATATGGTCCATTTAATCCAACAGGATTACACTCGAACATTTGTCCAGTGATGAGATGGTAACCTCCGAATTCATTTGAACGAACTGCTGAAATGTACGTACGCTCCAATTACTGATAGATATACGTAATTAATGGGGCAACTGATCGATTAGTTCGGCTTTGAACCAGATAGCTGTGTGATGAGACGCGGGCTTTTATGTTTTCATTTGAGTACGGATGGTTTATCAGACAACGCGGGTAGCTGGTTGATATGAACGGAAAAATATGTGAACTTCTATGGTTGTGTCTAAAGTGCTTGTCATCTCTTGATTGACGGCGTGCTGTGAGTACGTTGATGACCTACCAATCCAAAGCGGGTAGCACATTCGTGACCATATTCTTTGCAACTCCATATAGTCATGTCACCGCGACCTATGACGCCTATAGATTGTTTGCGTACCGTAAACATTAAACAACAGCTCTGTCACTGTCATTCACTGAAGCAAAAGGTGTGCACCAGATGTTCACGATCTCCTTCCGTTGTGTACACAAAACGCCAGAATCCCATTCACTCAGTACAGTATTAGACTGGACAGATAGGCCAAAGATCGATTCAAGCAAATTGCAGAACTCTGTACGGTGGGCGGACAGCATAGCCTCGCATCAACTCAGCTTGTCTTTTACACCTGTCTCTTTGAATTTGAGAACAAGCGATTCATTCTTCTCTTGTTCCAGGCTCAAGATAACTTAATCATTATCGTCAAACCGGTCCGAGCGTTTCTAGTGCAGGAAACGGAATCTCTAGATGGATATTATCACAATCTACTCTTTAAGACGCTGTCACGTATCGTTAATGGTAGAGGCCACGGGAGCACCTTTGAGACGGAAGGCAACTGCATGTTGAAACAGCGCCCTCAGTTTTGCGTTCTTCAGTCGCGTAACATTCAGTTTTCGTCGCTATCCGGATGGTCCATAATAAAGAGGCTTGCAAACACGGGTAAACAACTTAGTCTTGATCAGCCAATGACTCATGCTATATCCAACTCCGCGCGCCACTCGCGAGACTATCATTTCGCAAATGTGGAACTTTTGTACAATCACGCAATCAAATAAGGGATCATTTCACAGGATTGATATGGGTCGCATTCGAGGTGATGAAAATGCACTTTTCCGGTTGGATCGCACACTTCATATGCCGACCAAGTGTTTGCCACTCCGAGCATTGTTCGGTGTGATTTGGCTAATTTGTCCAAGGCAAGTGGATAACGGCCGGCCTGAATGCGTTGTGAACCCAGAAACCACCCAAGGCACGAAGGAGATAAACACTGGGAATATGGCCGATGGTTTCGACTTTAAATGCATAGCAGTCCCCCTTTTTCTTTCACAGCCTGAAGAGAACTAGCTACACGTCTTAGAAAAAGTAGCAAACTCCTTATCTGGCAATGCCAATAAGGTTGTTTCAATAGTGACATCGACGAGTGCAATCTTCCAAATGTAATCAACCCCGACTTTGAGTAGCGTGCCTCGGATTCACGCAACGATTCACTCCATGAACAGTCTATGGACATCCTGAAATGTGCAGCTCGTTCACCTAGCTTGTGAAATTCTTAAATGGGAAGCAAATAAAGTGTAAACAGACATTTAAGTCGAACGTTTTCAGTTCACCCTCCACTTAGTAAACTCACATTCCGGTCAACCTGTGTAAAACAGTGGTAGACATGACAGCTTCACATATCAAGTCTGATTATACCGTACCATTGCAAGTGATCAACAAGGTTGTGACACAACTTACTTTCAAGTTGTTTGGTTCTAGTACCTGCAAACTACCAGTTTCTTCGTTGCTCGATTTGCTCAAATGTGGACCGCGGTCTTCCAAAACAAGTCCATAAGAAAGCTGACCAACCAACCGGCTTCCATCAGCAATTCGCGGACTTCGTAAATCCGTTTCGCTCATCGACCGAGCCGAGATAAGATTCGCAAAGCCCGAATAGCGCCAGCTGACTGGCTTTCCATCATCTGATACAAAAGTAAACGTGCAACAAAGAAAGATTATTGAGTTAAATACATGCTTATCTTGTGAATCACATAAAATGAGCAACCACGGTCCTAAAATAATCAGCAAACGGACTGAGTTTTGAAGTAGTAGAAGGCATACACATCACGCAGAATCAACTAGGACGCTGTAAAGTGCGTTGCCCTCGGTCTCCATCGTCGTGAATTCTCCGATTATGAACTGACGACAAAAGGTGGAGGATTTGAGTATCCGGCTGTTCAACGAGCATGACATTTAGTTTGGAAACGTCTGACCACCAAACGAGGTGACATTGTCAGTGTATGGGTTGGAACATGTAAGTTTGAGCGTTGAAAGAATGATGATTAGATAGAGGCTCATCCTAGTCCCAAAAAAGCAATGTCTAATCACCAAGTTATCTTAGCGGTAGATTTCTGGTTGGACAAAGAAAACTCCGCGACACAAACTAGCTGAATCCGAAACAGTAAACCGTACTTCAAGACGCTATAAGTTTAGAAACGAAAAGTACTATGATCTAGAAACTGTCAAATAACGTATGCATTTGTGCTCCAACGATGATTAGTCGGAACGCGGTTGAGTCAACAGTTATCGTGATCACCTTACATTTGTTTGACTGGCTATCACAGAGTTTCATTAGTCCACAAATCTGTCTTGTTTGCCATGAACAGTTATTGGCTTCGTCGCTAGACAACTTTGATCGTATCATTGCAAAGTCTATCGACCTTCGAAATCCAGAAGCGCTCGCACAAAATTCATCTTCAGAGGCCGGAAATGCGGAAGTAACAGCCCACGTACCTATTGTCGAATAGGAAAAAACCTCACAAGAAAAGCCGCACCGTCTGAAGCACAAATGCTTGTTTTAGTTAGGAAATCAAGAGTGACATCCAATGAAGTAGTCATGTTGGAAGACCAGGTTAATTGATTATAAGGACGTCTGAAGATTATTTTCGCAACGCAGAGCTTGTAACAAAGAGAAGAGATTATTGACAAGCCGGACTAGCTATCAATTATCCCTAACAGGAATTAATGCCGGTGGTTTTTTTTTCAGGGGGTTATCGAGAAATAAGTTACTTCGATCATTTCGAAAAAGCTGCTTAAGATAAGCTCACTACTGTAACATCCTAGTACCTTGGTTTATCAACCAGATTGCATACCAACTTCTGTTACATTTGCCACAGCCATATAGTATCATTGAACGCTGAGTTTAACGGACTTAAATCACACAACCGCGGTTTCATATCACTGACAATTACTTATTAGGACTAAATGGGTGGGAAAATCAGCGAAACCGCTCATGCGTGTTAGTTACTCTCACATAATGGGTGAAAGGGAAAAAAACTACGCTGCATCGGGTACCAGCTGGTTTTTGCTTAAAACATGGAGGTTCGCTTATTTCACCAGAAGACAACTGATTTTCTTTTGTGACAGCAATACACGTGACGGATTCATTTTCACAGTTGCTGGGAGAAGACAACTGATGTCATCGCAGCGATACACCATTGGTTTTTAATGAAACACCAAACGTCAAGTTGCATGCATCCTGCAACCAAACAAGTGAATCATCATTCCCATAGACTTTCCAGTCGGCCCCTTTCGAAAAAAGCACTAGACTCGAGTTTCGCTCTCATTAGAGCTCGTCAGTAGTGCATATCCTTGCCACTGCCGGGACTAGAACTCCGGCCACATCTTTCATGAGGCAACCGTGTTAGGCATGACTGAACCACCATACGTTAACGCTCAGCCACATTCACTTGTGAGTACCGTTCAGATTTCCTGATCACCTCAGGAATGGACACGTCAGTTGTCCCCTTAACTCCAATCGATGACCCCTTTGACTAGGACTTTTCTTCCAAGTTGAAATAACAGAAATCATTAACTTGTTGAGCGATATTTTGATTACTGATGAGTAGTAGGGGACTTTGGTTTTTTACATAAAAACCAAAATGCGATCAATTGTGGGTAATGTACAACTTAAATAGAAACCAAAATCCCTTACTACTCTTCAGTAAATAATCTGGGGGTCTTAAAGCTTGACTTCCACAATGTTTGGCATTACACAGACAGCTCAGTTAAACGAATATATCATTAAAAACACTGAGCCCAGCTAGTCACTGTATGTCCCAGTGTCTCTTGTCACAAACTGTGTCAGTCGCAAAGTCACTAGCCTGAACTGTGAACGAACTTGCCGGAACCTCACTACCAAATATACGCAATCTAGATCGATTTCTACTTGATTGCTGATGTCGCCCCTCGATTCACGCGATTGAATACAGATGCCAACAGCAAAACATGTGATGATACTCTACCTTTAATGGTTGTTTGGAATTCACGCAATACCCATCTTTCACCATGATTTTACACACGCCCAGTTAGGCATTAAGAAGATGCCTTGATTTCAGTAGACCTGTATTCATCATCATCATCATCATAGACAGCAATACATCAGTGGTTCACACTGATGCTTAACTGCCACACAACCACGAAGAAAAAACCTATATAGGAAGAAAGAAGAAAAAGAGAAGGGAGGGAAGTGGACCTAACTACTAAAAATAGCTACGTCTATATTCAAACATACAACATCAAGGCGCCTACACCTTGCAAACAAACAACCGAGCTGTGAGTGAAAGTAAGGTAGACATGTATTAGCAAAAAGTGGTTCACAGTACCATAACTCTCCAGTTAATGTACGGACAGAAGCACGGGCGAATAGACATCATTAGTAAGTGCACCGGAGAACACTTACATCGCACATCCATGCCATAAACTTGTCAAATCGAGAAAACCGCCCTATAGATGGGTATGTGTGTGCAGGCAAAAACGTGAATCATCTTGAGGAAACTCACCGTCATGGAATGTGGGATTGTTGAACACAGTGGCTAGTTGTATAACGGCTCGACCAATCAGTTCATCCGCTCCACGAGAGCCGCCATTGCGATCAAACAGTTCGACAGTCAACGGCGCAGCGTTCAGACGAACACGAAGCTGTACAAGACGAGGTTATCAGAGGGACGATGATGAAGATATCTTATTTGTTCAGTGCAAACCTGAAACATAGGGGCAGCTAACATGCGGTTCCCTAATCTACTTTATTAATAACCAAATAATTCCAGAATTGAAAAAATTGTTTGACCAGTGACTGATGCCAAGTTGAAAATTCAACAATAACATCATTCGGCGCCAACAGTCTAGATATAAAAACAGAACGCTTGGGAAAGTCGACCAGAAATTAACGTAACTACAACAAGAACAACAAAATGTGGATCATTTGACAGACGAATTCTAATTAACCACCGGTGTCTGCGGATCTGGTGGAAGTAGTAATCGTTGAACAGAAAACCGGCGCATAAGTAAATAGTAGCAAACAATAGTGGTTTCACAATGGCTATTCTCAGTTTCACGATGGCACTTACAGTCTATTTTTCGGATCGAAGCATTTTATCAAAATTTAAGTGGGAAAAGTTAAAAACCAAATCCTGTTGACTTGAAATGTGACTGGTTATGTAATGAATGCACATACGGTACGTAGCGCTCGTTTCCAGTTTGTTCGGTCACAGTAGTTTGCATACTTACGTTACCACAGGTGACTTGCGTCGCATCACTCACGATTCCACTCACGTACTCACAATTAGTGTAAACCCGAAGAAATAAAACCGAGAGGTATGGGAACGGGGGTATTTGTGGTACAACTGATTAATATCGATTAATAGGATGCAAAGCCAATGAAAATATAAAAAAGTATAAACTCCTAACTGTAAGATTTAAGTTAGAAAAGCAAACACAAAGTAAGAACCCAAGACAGAGAAAACAGAAGATGGGCCGCGAGCTGTGGGAGGAATACAACCTAAGTAGCCAGTCGAAATTTGGCCAAGCTGACAAGCTCAACCAACACCGAAACTAGGGCCCAGTGCTTCTTTCCGGAAAGGGGGTGACTATGGTTTCTGTGGGGATGTGAGTGTATTATGAGAAACGATCGACTCCTGAAATCAACCAAACTCCCCCCCCAACTAATTAATCAGTAGATATTACTGTAATTCACAGCAAAGATCAAAATACAAACTTAAGTATATATATATATATATATATATATATATATATATATGACAAACCTAGTATAGTACACCCGAACTAAGAGGTACCCAAGGGACTAAACACCCAGATCAGAACTTGTGTTCTCCGAACCCACGCAACGCATACATCAAGGTAAATCAGCAATCGCTGTAGACCCTTGGCTTTCTTGTCGCTCGAGCATACAGAAGAAGTGAGGACATCTGTCACCACTGTTCAAAAATGATTTCTGAACACTCACCTCTGGCAACGAAGCGGCAAATTCAAAAGCACAAAATCCCTCGGACAGAGTGGTTTCCTGATGACGAACGAGGGAGACCGGCGGAAGCGTCATAACTGGAGCCGCACTTCCGAAGAGTGGATACGTGTACCTAGAATGAGGGAACAACACAACTCAGTTATAAAAGACGCTCTACTAAACAACTGGGGCATGAAAACGTCCGATAAACACCAGAGCTATCGGCAGGTGCAATAGGTGATCAACAACGCGATCACCGGACGCTGAGGAACTCCGAAAAGCGAACGTTCGATTGTGTAATAAGATAGAGAAAACCACAATGAGGAAGAAAGTTAAAGATATCGGTTATTTCGTCAAATGCCTAATTCTTCTCTTCAAAACATGATGGAGATAACCGCCTAGATTGAATTCGACCGAAGATAAAAACACTTCCTTGATGGAATAAGAACACGCTGTAATTATGGAGTTCCGAGATGACTGTCTACGTTAGTCAATAAAATCCTACAAATGACAGATCTACTTCAGACAATTTACTTTCAAGCGCCATCCAAGTTGGAAATTTACGCAGACGAAGAGGATTGACAGTTTGCACTAACAAGAGTAAAGACTCTCCTGCAAGGTTCCGCCGGCAAGTATTCATAAGGCACAACACTTCACTAAACATGTCTATATGGCAGTCCCAATTGAGTAACCCGAATGCTTACGCCACCAACAAAAAACCCAGAAACGCATTGAATTAAAAAGACAAGCAAGCTGTTAGAAGTAGTTGCCTCTTCCAACTTCGTTGTGTTAAGCAATCACTCACAGCAAAAAACATTACACATAAATGAGCAGACAATTGTGATGAAACCAGTGTTTGGAAACATCGTGTACAACTTCATTTCCAGAGAGGGGAGGTTCTATAGAACTGTCCATAATGCACGCCACTGAACGGAAGGCAGATCACAAAAACTGGGATGCTAACAATAATCGACAACAGAGAGATAGTAGATCGGTAGACATGGCACGCATCGACAAAAACGACGGAAACCGATGCTGATGAATGGAACAGAAAATGCTTCAGTCAAAAAACGGTAGAATAGATCGATGAGACGTAACGATGTTTTGCTCGCGCTTCAGTCATTACTTTCATTAATTAGTACAGTTAGGAAAAAAACATGTGGAGTCAATGGTAGAAGTGAGGAGATCAGGATACGTCTGAATAAATAGCACCTGCAGTTGTAAATAGGTCGACAAAATCATTAGTCGAGAGAACATACAACCAAGGAAATGTGCTCAAACGTCCCTCTAATTCCCAGAACTAGCTGTGATACACAGACGAACAGGAAACAGAGAATTTAGGGCCAACGGTCGTTTCTCGGAGAAGATGAGTGTTATTTAAACTGTTAGATGTGTTAGACGGTATTTAAAAACGCTCACCTTGCATAAACTTTTGAATCGTGTTCAAACGAGCGCACGTTCCTCACAGTTCGCAGTTCAATTGTGTAGCAAAAGTGATGAACTTCATTTGTGGTAGGCTTTCGATTCTCTTGAAAAGGCAAATTACTTTTCTGCGGAAGTTCTAAGTTGTCATGATAATCGGCCCCGGTACTCATTGGCTTTAATAAATTACAAACAAAACGTAACATCAATTTCGATCTGCAACTTAACAATATCTAAGATAGAACGTGTGATAGCACTAAATATTACAAAGATTACCACAGCGTACTGAAAACACCCGAAATCCTCCTACATTAAGATACAGATAAGCTATCAAATGAGAATAAGTCGGAATATGCGGAATTTAATGGATCCTGACACATTCTGAAGTGACTTACAGAAAACAACGTAAATTCGTTAACCAGGTTAGGAACGAAGTGGTGATTCGCGTCACTAATTGGAAACTTTCAAGAGTATGGTAGTGTGTCACAGTCAATGACGAATCTGTGCACACAAGGATGTCGAACTCCCTTAATGAATTCACGCTGATTTCAGCTACTTTCAATACACACATTTGTGCTCACTTATTAATTCACCACTTCTTGAATTACTGCCAGAATGACGAACAGAATGAACTATTGTACCAGTGCTACATAACAATGAAAACTTCTGTGGTTCATAAAATCTTTCCGTCAGAGGGTTCGAGGTTGTTTTGAAAAAAAAAAAAAACGTTTTCATCAAGATAATGCAGTGACTACTGTAATTAGTGTCCGAAAATTAATGTTAGTTTACCATCACGTGGATGACATTGCAATAGCCTCTCAGCATAAACAACCTAGAAGTGACGTGTCCATCAATAACACTGACAGAATATTCAATATGTTGATGCCATCGTGCTCCTGCTAGATGAAGTGACTGCGTACACACTGCCTGCGAAAGCAAGCGTTAGTCCGCTTGAAGGTGGTAGACAGGAGGCTCGTTTACAGTATTGTGAACGTAAGTCACGGACGACATTCAGAAAGGTGCACTTTGGTGTTTGGTGCTAAGATTTTCTTCTTGAGTTAGATTGATCGACATGAAGAATGCGAATGACATCATTTTGATTAGCTTCTCTGCTGAAGACATGCAGAATGTACCAAGGTGAATGATGCGGCTGGTTTTTGTGGAATATGCTGTGCAACATCAAAATGTAAATTTTTTGATTCAAAACCGGAACATTCATACTTCTTACGTTGTAATGCAGACAATCCACTTGAGCCTGTGGCTGGTTCACCTTCTTGGGCGGCACTATCTCGTCAGCTTGCAATGTCGCCGATAACACATTAACGAGAATAGCGCGAGAGCGTGTCACCTTCGCTAATCTGCGTTATCTGCGGCGTCGAAGAGGCGATCAGGTGTCGCTGAAAGGAAGGGAATATAACACTTGTGTGCACTCTGTTCGGAAATATGGTCTGGTCACGGCGAAGGCGTCAACAGACTTGGTGTAGCTGACCATCGATATCTTCATCAGCCAGACCAAATCAAGTGGAATGATCGTGTGAGCAATAAGGCTGTTTACCAGCGTGTACTTTGGAACGTTCGGGGCAATCGGCCAAGTGCTCAATTACTCAGGCTGCACGGTCTGCGATGGTTGGGCCACGTACTCCGCAAACCAGCTGAGCTTGACATATTTCATGATTGTCAAGCAATGAGGTGGTCACGCAATACGAAGACCGTGGTTATTCAGTTGGGTAAAGTAGTGACTGTCGCATGTGTGTTCCGGGGAGCGGCGGTTCGATACATGGTACCGCTTGGTTATGCTCATGGCCGATACTGAGTGAAGAGAGATTGTCCGGATCCAAATGCGCGCAACGTGTTTAATGCTTTACCAATTATTTTCGAGACTCAACTCGCTGTGCATGTGCACAGGAATTCATCAAATAAAACATACTCCAAGGTGAATCAACACAGCCATGACTAGAATGAATCATGAAAACCAAAATCCCCTACTACTCATCAGTAATCAAAATACCGCTCAACAAGTCAATGATTTCTGTGATTTCAACTTGGAGAGAAGTCCTAGTCGAGGGGTCATCGATTGGAGTTAACAGACAGTAACTGTGTCTCCTCTCGAGGCGATCGGGCAACCTGATCATTACTCACAAGCGAAAGTGGTTGAGCGTTCACATATGATAATTCGGTCGTGCCTAATGTGAGGTCAATGGCGCAGTGGTCAACACGGTTGCCTCATGAAAGCGTGGCCGGAGTCTGACCAGTATTAAGGAAACTCAATATATTGGAAAAACAGTACCATTTTTGTAGAGAACAATATTCATGATTGCTACTGAGTGACAAACGTTCTTGCGTCTTGACTGATCTGTTCGTTGATACATGCTACGGTCTTGCTCCGAACAACTCGGCTGTTCATTCAAACAACCTGTCTTAATCACCACCTCTTACAAACAAATCCGGTGCAGCAGCTTATCGTCGTCTCACAAACATTCAAGGGATGTCATAGATTGGATCAAGGCCTCGCGACCGACAGTTCTATATCGATCCGCCAAACAAATTCGATCATCATCACATTCATGGTCTGTTATGCTACCGGGCGAAAATCTATTACATTGGCTCCCAATGGCATTTTCGTTCGGCTACTGCTGGACACTGTGTCAGGAATCACACTGATTTCAAAGTAAACATGGGATAGAATGGAGTAACTTGCCCTGAAATGAACCACCCACGATACACACACCGCCTCAGGTGACACCGTTCGGTTACCCGGTTAACTATCATGCGACGTCTGTTTCAGCGACGTTCGCTTCACAGTCAGCTGCTACCTCAGTGATCAACCAGACCTAGACTTACTGGTGTTTGACTGGATTGATTAGATAAACCTGTTGGGGACACTTATCAGCCACTGGGGCAACAGTAGACCAACTGACGATGGTATCGCATCACACTGCCGGTTATTCCAATATCGTCGGCAGAATTCACCGGAAACACTTCTAAGATAACGTAAAATACCACTACAAAACAGATGCCGTCTTGCACCTCCTTCCAAACACAAGACTTATTTTTCGGCCGAAACAACCAGTACTATAGGCGGCTCCGCATCTCGTTGACGGATAAACGGATAATCGATAGGAGGCTGATGACCTAAGATCGGTCAACTATTCCGCTTGGGCTGTAACAATTGTCGTAGTAAATAGAAGAGATGGAGCAGTCAGAATTTGTGTTTACTTCTCAAGAGGTCTCAGTGCTGTTCTGAATATGAGTTAGTATCCGTCCTCCTGCACAGATGATCTGTTCGCTAAGATGAACACTGGCAGATGTTTCGGGAAGCTATACTTAACGGACGCTCATACGTACGAGTGATAGTTACAGAATGTCCCAAGAAGCTGTTCATCAACATCCGTCGCGGTCTGTTCCAGTATAGGCGTTTTCCAACTGGAGTGAAGGTTGTGCTTGCGATCTTCCACCAGATCATAGATGCGATCCTGGCAGATGTTCCGAGTGCACATCGCAGGTTACAGTGTTCACATGTTAAACGATATCTCTGCCGACGACTTTGGTAGGTTACACTGCTCCCAAGTAATCGCAGCGTTCCTCTTCAAAGACTAGTGGCGGCGAAGGTTTAAACTACAGACAAACTTTAACAAAAGCAAATCTCAAGATCGATGCTTCCATTCCAAGAGGGCTGACCAGATGTCTATGAATATGAAAGTCGCGATAGGCTGTGAATGTCGTTCACACTACGTCAACAAAATCCTCTAACATTTATCAATGTTTAACATGTTTAATGGTTTCTGCGATTTCCAATTGTTAAGACGTCCGAATTGTTGGGTCATTGATTAGAGCTAGCAGGGCGATTAGGGTGACTCTTCTACAGGCGATCTGACAACCTGAGCATTACTCACAAACAAAATAAACCGGACGTGTACATGTGATAATTCGACTGTGCTTACTATGAGGTCAATGGTGCAACACTGAACATGGCTACCTCACGAAAGTGTGACTGGCGCTCAAACAGCGGTTGTGACAAGGGTTTCGGTAAAGTTCGTTTACAGGGTGGTCCTAACAAGTGTCTCTTTCGTAAACGAAAGTACCTTATTAGACTAACGGAGCATTAGAATTGCTCTGTTTTATGGAAACGAAGACGGGTGGAATACGGAATATGAGCTATGGCTATGTTGCACGAGTTTCGTTAACGACTGCACATGTTCCCCCCACACAACATCAATACTTCAAAACACCGTTAGCGCTTCATCAACATGAAGAGCAGACGTCATACAGCAATAGACAATAAGTGAGCGTACTAAGAAGCCGTGCACTATTTTTCCCAACAAAAGACAGGTAACCGAAACGACTGAATGCCAGTCGGTCGGTGATTTCATCTGCAGATTGCGTAAGTTCATTACTATTCGCGTTAGTAAACGTTTCACCGTTTGAATTAAACATTCGGAGATAAGCAGACAGGAGACAGTTTTCCTTCAAATGATTAATATTAATAACCACTGTACCAATTGGTTAATGTAATGTCGATCTGCTCCTAACTTGACGGGAATTTTCACAATAACAGTGAAACATTTCGAATCCACAGATTGTGATTGCGTATAATATACAGACGAATAATTAAGCTGTTGTATGGGTAATTTACCCACAGAAACAGTATGTCACTGTCTGGCAACGTAAAAAATCACTTACAAGCGATTTTAATTCAACAGCACCCATCACGGTTGCAGACGAATGAGAATTGACAGGAATGTTCCCGGTTGCAGTCTTCCGCGAAGGTGATTGGCTTCTTTGGCGCAGTATACCAGGGCTTGAAGAAGATATCCGATCGGAGTTGGTATCGAAGGGCATTTGGTGACTGCGGTGAGACAGATCGCCAGACGGTGAAGCATTTCTACGGTGTCTTGCAGACTCTAATGTCAGACGCAACCGCACATTCGGTCGGTCATCATTATGGAGATTAGTGACCGACGGTGATGTAGGGGACTGGTCCGATGGTACAAGCTGTTATTGAGAACCAGGTAAGGGGTTGATTATCCAGATTAATCAGAAACGTGAGTTAGAAATGTAGGGTAGGTTTAATAGACAATCGAGTTCTGAGTTAGTAGGTAAAATCTAAAGTGGCCAGTAGTTAACTGGAATAGTCTAAGGGTTGAAATTCACTTACCACAACCGAGGCATGCGATAGCATGTCGGCTTTCAAATGGAATTGGGCTGCTGACCCAAGAGACTACGTGCGAGCTTCAGCGGTGACTAGGACCAGCTTCTGAGTTTTGATCAATCGACGATAGTTCTCATAGTCAAAATGGAATCAAGGGTTAGAGCGATAACGATAGAGAAATTACCCTGGACTTAGTCACAATCAGGGTCCTGCCAGTCCATACGATTAATGTAGGGTCATTGAGAAAAACCAGCCAGGTTTCGTCAAGAGCGGACGTGCACACATTACAAATTTAGGACTCATTAGCTTCTGTAGCAGCGTCACAAGTGCGCTTGAACAGCCGTCTATATTGTCATCGACTGTCATACGCCAAGGATTGTTACCGAAGTTCAGACGCCATACAATCAGAAAAAATTATAGGTTAAATATAAAAGAAAAGCAAACCAAGACCGCTATTTCTTAAAACCTATACGCTTAAACTCAAACTCTTAACATCAAGATGTCAACACCTCACAAACGATCACTGCGAACTGCTGCGAACTAGACGACATCTGTAAGATTTCATATGTGAAAATTTCACTCTTCTGCACTTACTTCATGAACAACTCGGATGAACAACAATAACAACATTCAGGCCAATAAACCTGACCGCCGTCATATCACCTAACACTTCCATCCAGAAGCCTCAGAAATCACGAAGAATCCGGCCCGGATGACAAAAACAACCTATCGTTTTTAATCTGTTGGTAGCCGCTTTCATTTACCACGACGACAGTTGGCTGCCTCGAAGCGGATCGGCAGCTTGGCAAAGGTGCGGGTGACTGAGTAGTTAGCATTCTTAATGCGTTCCTTAACCATCTAAATCTACGTATTACCATGATTTGGTTGAATGAACTTAATCATTCTTTAAGGCTAAAACTTCCTATTCTAGCAAGATATGTTTGCTGTTATCATCCGATGCGCGGAATAGAATGCAGAAAACGATCGACTACAAAAACACATTCGATTTGGCGGACTGACGTGCACTTTTAGGGTCATGAAGAACCAGTGTGAATATAACATCTGCGCTCTAGTCCGACGCATCAGTTTCGGTCAGAGGCTATGGCGGACTGCTTGAAAGAACCAAAACCCAGAAAGGAGCATACCAAGATATATCATTTGCGTCATATTTGTTCGACTTTGTCAAAAGAAAAATAATGGAACTAACATAGATCACGCGTAGGAATTCTGCTTAGTGGAAGACTGAAATAACCTGATCCTATCTCTGTTTGACAATTTCCGGGTCACACAAGGGATGTAAAGCAATATCCTGCGTTTTTCCGGGTACTTCAATGGTTCACATTAGGTTCTGCATTTAGGCAGCTGCAACAGCAGCAACGAACGCAAATAACCAGAAGCTATTTCCCCAACGTCGAACTTTAATTGTATCAGATATCTCCGGTGACAGAGGAATATCTCAATGAGGCTCGAACGTCGAGCACACGAGGCATCTATGACAGCCGTGGTACTCTACAGTTACGAAACCTGACCGCTTAGAGTGAAATAAAGGATTTCTTTCGATGTTTGACTACTGATGTCGAGATGGCGGCGTGTCGCAGTCAATGGCGTACCTGCATCCATACCATTTCTAGTTCTTTTGCTTAGACTTCTATTAATTTTCAACCGTCTTAGTAGCGTCTTCTAGGATATTCCACGTCACTGTTGAGGTGAGCGGCAGCCCGAGCCACAGTACCTTTTGGTCAGGCTCATGGCTGTTATGATGATGACTGATGTCCAGGGTCAATCGTTCTCATAAGATGGCACCAGTGAACAAACACTCACAAGACTAGGAAGTGAACAGGTAGCAGCGACTATCGAACGAATTAAACCGCTCAAGTGTGGGTCGGTGGACCACGAACTTAGGCTGCCAGGTGACCTTCTGTCATGTGTGCGACTGAGGACAATGAGAGGGTGGGCATCAAATCTGTTTCAGTGGTGTAAATACTTCGCAATTGTTTGGTGTGACTGACTGTAAGATAAACGAAAATAATGAAATGAAGCAGCAGAAGTCACAAAGAAACTGGTCCACAAGCGAGTCCTAACCCTTGCATGAAGGCGCTTTGTTTGCAAGTTGAAGACATCTCGACGTTAAGTGCTCTGGTTTGAACAGGAAATCTTAGTAAATAGGGTGCATTATTTCACTCTGTTATACAAATTAATTAGAGGCAGTCCTTCTCATAGTTGAATGCAACTAAGGAATCTGCCGACAATCGGACACCAATGAGTGTCAGCGAACCTTTACTGGTATATGGCTGTCACTGATAAGGATGAATGCAATGATCACAAACATTTCGAGCAGAAAAATAAAGCACATGAATAAGTCATCATTAATCGATAATCAACAGATATCATAATCATCATCGAGGACAGTCATGCATCCGTGAAACATAACCGTCATACAACAATGAAGAAAAAAAGCACGTCTCAACCCAGAAAGAAAAAAACGGAACGGACCTAAACAATAAAAATAACCACATCTACATTCAGACATTCAACAGAAAAGTGCCTACACCTTGCAAACAAACAACAAACCCATAAGTGGAAGTAAGGCGTCATCAACAAAACAGTTCCCTTACGGCTTGCACTGCTCCGCTTCATCCACTGCATGTGCCCAACGAACAATATCAACGTCACTGAGCTCGATTGACCACCTGCTCAACTATAATATCTGGCTCCCAGCTCTGTGAGTCGTGATGGCCCAGCCCAGGAAACGAAACCGACCAACCGTGACCAACACCTTGGTGAACGACTTCGTTTCTCTATACCAGGTCAAGATATGTTCACTTCGCACTTCGCACTAGTCGGTTGCGGCATCAGCATGGAGTGTTCGGTGTGGCAGATGACTAGCTGATGTCTTTAACACACTGCCTGACCATCAGTCTGTATAAACTAGGAGAGTAAACAGACGACTCGCTTGGCAATCATTACCAAATACATTCCTCTGAACTTCTTCGCTGCTTACCAGTTGGTGTTACTCAATGTGAGTGATCTAACCCAGACATTGATTGTTACATACCTGAAGACGGTTCATGTCTTCTGTCACGAGTATCAGTTTCCTATCTAGTCAGTTCAAACACGAAAAAATATGCACCACCAGAAGTATACTGTGAATAGATGCACCAAAAACGCACAGACGATTTCTATCAGTAAACATACAAAAGACTCAAACCCACAACCTCTGTTCCTAAAGCAATTGTCCCTACCATCTCCGAATGTATAAGAAACGGAATTCTCGTACCAAATTCACCAGCGAAAATGGCTGAGACCCATATAACAGTAGTCAGACTACTACAAAATGAATAAAGGCCGAGCATTTTACAGCAGAAGATTCAATCAAATCAATGACTTAATACATGTGAGTAAATGATCGGCGACGTATGCTGCAAAGGTTCCGTTCCGTTTGCTCCCGACAATCGTCCGCGTACAAAAAGCACAAAACACAAATGATTCAACAGATAAGTAGTCAGTAGAGGGATCACGTAAATTTTGACGGAAACACTGCAAGTGTAAAATCTTATTAACTTGATGAAGTAGTCCGAAGTGCTGACGCGTAATAAAGCGCTAGTTAAAGAGAATAGACTGCTGTGCATAACTTTAACATTTTGAAGCGGACGGAACATAGAGAATGACAACTGAACGTTGAATTTAACGAACTGTTACTCGAATGTCATAAATCTGTGTAACAAAAATCAGTGGATGAAAGTAAACCGTAGCAACCGTAAGATAAAAGCAACTGTAAAATGAAGCACACGACCTGAAATCTTCTCCGACAGTTTTTTTCGAAGAAGCTACGTACATAAAAATCGCTGCCTAGCAGCTACTGAAAATTCCGCAGATGGGGTCGCGGACTGAGGGAGTGTACGTAAACGTACAATCCAAGTGCTTGATCGCGAACACCCCAGCAAAAGTATTACTGTTTTTGAGACCAACTTGTGAAATAAGAAGACAGGTCAGTGTATTTCCTCCCACTTTCTTGACAAGCACATTATCAGTCCCGCATTGACAACACAATAAACGGTAGGACATATGTGTTGTACAACAACCAGCGTTTTCATAGGACGATGTCCATCTATTGCCTGTCTATCAAAACGTCTTCAGTCACCGACTGTTTTAGTAACGAGGCCACCAGTCTGAGAGACGATAGCGATCCACACACGATGGATAATTTATTGGTTGATTCGCATGACCAAATCATCATATGTCCAATCACACTTTACTACAGGCAATAACAACAGCAACTGGGCAGGCTTGGCGACGTCTCAATTTGCCTGCAGCTTACAAAGACTGGACAAAATAATACCATTCATTTTGGTTAAATCGAGCACTACCAGATGGGCTGCTTTCAGTATTATGTTTGGCAAACACTGCAACATCCTAACATAGAAAAAACACAACGTACCTCGAACTTCCCTTCTAATATAGCCGGTTGATGGAGTACGTGAACATCCGGTCCTAACAAATTTTCGATCGCGATGAACGTTTTGGCCAAGCATCGGGTGCCATAACATAACCGTACGATTATAGGACTGGCGTGCAGAAAATAGGCACGCAGGACGCTAACACTCGACCTGTAAAAAGAAATCGTAGAAATGGGCGACGGTGGAATCCAGATGTTTGGTAAATATTACAGGAGTATGATCAAGTGTGAATAACGGCCTTATCGAAATCATTTACAAGGTATTTGATAGTGTTAGCAAACGAAACACACTGAACAACGTCAGTTTCACTCGGTCGGACTTTACTGGTGTAGCTTTATGCCTCATTCTCCTTCTGATTCCTAATTGGTCATGCGTCCAAGATTCGGCATTTTCGCTCGCAATTGGGCGTTTTTACTCATGACATACAAACCTGTTTATG
Source organism: Paragonimus kellicotti (assembly GCA_014220965.1). NCBI lineage: Eukaryota > Metazoa > Platyhelminthes > Trematoda > Plagiorchiida > Troglotrematidae > Paragonimus > Paragonimus kellicotti. The sequence continues at coordinate 63,854 of LOND01000139.1, read as the reverse complement.
CTCACTCTAGCGTAGTGCGTACAATTTAGTGTAAATGATTTCTGAGTAAAACCAGTGTGTGCTGTCTATGGTGATGATGATGGTCATCACAAAACCTAATATTCCGAAAACGGTTTTGTTAGCCAAAACTTTGATTTGATCGCATTACTAACTGTGGTCAATAAGTTACCAATGGTTAACGTGCTGACAGGACGAACTGCATTCAGAAGTGGTTCTCAGGTCATTTCTCAATTGCTAAGTAATAACCCTGAGCATCCACCGGTCTGGGTTACAACATCGAGGTAAGATCAGTAAGTAAATGGGAGTCCGCAAGCATCACAAAACCTGAATATCTTGATGTTACATTCAAAACCGCTCTTAGTAGCCAAGCACGAAGCATACACAGTGTTACTCAATAAGTTTAGAAATACACAACTATGTCTAAGAACCGAAAAAGCGTAACTAACCGGATAAAGAATCGATGTCCTTCCGAAGGAAACGTGGTCTGAATCAGAGAATCGAAACGCCGCGATGTGACCGGGGAGGGGCCCAGAAGGTCAGAAGAAAAGTAGAAACCTGCCTGACCTTCAGTCGATAGCTGCTTTTCAGTCGGAACCAATGAAGCAAGACTGGTGACTTCCATGAAATCCAGAGTGAGCACAAAATCCTCGTACGTCATACCTTTCGGTCCGATCACGTAGCATACAGGTTTATCGAACCCGTCGACCGATCGGTTGTCATTCGGCATCAAGCGACTGAGTGGAATCTCTTGTGGCACCAAATCCTTCCCGACAATACTTGTCGCCAACCCTAAGTAGTCGTTTTGAATAAAAAGGCGTCAGGGGAAAACGAAGAGCAATAGTCAAAATTTTTCACATACAAATTTGGCAGCTCAAGGTAGTACAGTGGTAATGACGTGTGTCTTTAATCACACAGCTGCGGATTCAAACCGCAGTTTCTAGACAGATCTAGACTGGGAGTGGAACGCCTGATGGTGTTCAGCTTGCAAATGACCTAGTATGTTACACAGCAGCAAACGTATGAGTGTAAACTGACCAGGAACGTTGTGCGTATGCAGAGGCACAAAAGAATCAAACAGGGTTAGTGAAGGGACAGAATTCAATTACCACGACGGCCCAAAACTTAAAACACCAAACTGCATGCAACAGTTGCAAGCTCCAGTCGTAATTCGGTATTATTTCGCATGGAATTCACAAGTAATACTATACACGAATGAGTCTGAGCAAATAAACGGGATGAAGGGAAAGTGAGCTAAGTATGAGCATGTTCAGGTTAACGGACCGAAAGCATATTTTGTTACGCAGTCTAGTTTATCGAAGCTTTCCTGATGAGATAATCAATGAACACCATTTGCTAGGATAAACTAAGCTCCCTAATCATGTACGAATGCATAATTCGCGCGCTCCCAGCTGGAAAAATCTATATCCCTCTGCTGTCCCAAAAAACATTAATAAATGCCACTCGAAATTCCGAATTCGACTACTGATCTTCTAAGGCACACCTCGGTGGCGCGACAATCGTGGACGGAAAGGAAAAGGATATAAAATCTATCCATTCCCTTTTTTGCATCATTAAACCAGAGTTTGCATTTTCTCATTATGGATATATGACTGGAAAGCATACGTGCGAAACGCCGGCACATCAACGACGATAAATGATCAGTTGAAGAACTTTAGATTTTGGACAATTGAAACAATTTTTGAATAAGAAAGTTCCCACCGCTTAGGAATAGCGCTCGCTTTTCACTATCAGTGTCAAAGACAACATTATGTCAGCGATTCTCGCTGATGATTAACCGTCAAACAACAGTGAAGAAAATGCACGTCTCAACCCAGAAAGAAAAAAAGAAAGAAAGGAAAACGGACCTAAACAATAAAAATAACCACGTCTATATTCAGACATTCAACATCAAGGTGCCTACACCTTGCAAACAAACAACCGAGCTGTAAGTGAAAGTAAGGCGTCATCAGCAAGACAGCTTCCTTACGGCTTTCACTGCTCCGCTTCATCCACTGCATGTGCCCAACGAACAATATCAACGTCACTGAGCTCGATTGACCACCTGCTCAACTATAATATCTGGCTCCCAGCTCTGTGAGTCGTGATGGCCCAGCCCAGGAAACGAAACCGACCAACCGTGACCAACACCTTGGTGAACGACTTCGTTTCTCTATACCAGGTCAAGATATGTTCACTTCGCACTTCGCACTAGTCGGTTGCGGCATCAGCATGGAGTGTTCGGTGTGGCAGATGACTAGCTGATGTCTTTAACACACTGCCTGACCATCAGTCTGTATAAACTAGGAGAGTAAACAGACGACTCGCTTGGCAATCATTACCAAATACATTCCTCTGAACTTCTTCGCTGCTTACCAGTTGGTGTTACTCAATGTGAGTGATCTAACCCAGACATTGATTGTTACATACCTGAAGACGGTTCACATCCTTTACCGTGAGCATCCAAGTGACTAAAATATTTCGCAAGTTCTATCAAGTCTCACACATCATGCTCGAGCCCATACACCGGATTTGACAGCTTCGTACAAATGTTAGACACTTCTGAGAAGAATCGGGTGGGTTCTCATTGCATTACCAGTTGTGGTCGCAACATCTTAGCGGTTAAACAAGCCCTTGTAGCTCGTAGACAACCGCGACCAAGGGTTGCGCTTCAAGACAGAACCTCGAAGAAGCGACCGATGACGTTGGGAAAGCTGCCCCAGTTGACAACAGAAATCTGATGTGACCACAAGTAGCTGAGTTGGCCCACAGTGTGCAGAACATGTCGGCCAAGGTTTGCAAATAAACACCCAAGAAAGTTTACAGAACCCACAAGAAGATTAGTAGAGGTGTATAAGAGACAGGAGCAAAATGGGAATTTGAAAAGAAATTTTGACCGTTCTTTCTTTCCGAGTTTCACTTTAACGCATGAAATAGTGCGCAGATAATGCGCCATCCTTATCGGTAGGTATAGTGGGTCGTATGTGTAATTCCTGTTGTGCCCTTCCGCATGTCTGTATTCTGTATGTGTGGCTTATGCTGTTCCAAGCTTGTCATACCTATCTGGTCCGACCCGTGTGGGTAGGATTTCATTGTATCGAACTCTAATTTGCAAATCGGTTGGTTACTGTACTCATGCCTAGACCGTAATCTGACTACATAAACAAATTAGACAAAACGTGGTCAACGTAGCTGTGTAACAGACTGTTTTCCCCCACATTGTTTCTCATCACCGCAAGTCAAATAAGCACCTAGCTCATATAAAACCTCAAGTCTATGAACGATTCCATAATAATTGCAATTCCATTCTGACGACCGAAACAGTCTTTGATTTGTCATTATTCTTAAGTGAGGATCAGCAGATGCCTCCAGTCCCGTTATGTGTTAATAAATGTAACTATAAGATGTTCGCTTAATCGAATTTACTACCGTCGGTCGACTTAAGCAATTCCCGTACGCCCGCATTTTACACGAAATCTAAATGAATAGCACAACTTTTTCTGAATTGTTCTCTCGTCATAGTATAATTCGGGTTTCATGGTTCAAGCAGAATACCTATCCTTTCAATGAACCATATATCGTTAGAAGCAATATTTGGTTTGCTAAACTAGAGCACACGATGACGTTAAATTTGCATCCTTTGGATGAATAATGTGATAACTTGATTTCATTTGTCAAGAAAAGTCCAAGAAGACCTACCAGTCTTCACTCTCGGGTCCGGTATATGCTCGTGTGCGTCACCTTCTAAATAGGTTCCACAAAATACCTCTGGAGGACTTTTGTACTTGGAATGAAGCAGACGATACCATTTGTAATCCTGTGGAAAAAGAACAATAAACAAATCAATATGGACAAACCCTTTTAAATGAACAGGCTCGTAAGTCAAGCATAAAAAATCCTATTGGTTCCTTCACTGGCGAATGATCATTTACGGCGTAGAGATAGACCTTCAGAGCACTGCGTTGTAGCCGATGCTGTCTCAGACTAGTACGATCCAACTCCCAGGCTAGTTCCTGTTCGAATTGTGGTAATGCGGAATGTGAAACAGGATCCGTGGACAACACTTCATTGTTAAAACGAGCCTCACAAACCAGATGACTGTTGAAACGCTCTGGGAAATTTCGACCTGTAATGCAAACGAGCAGCGAATAAAGACACTTTGATAAGAAAAATACCAAAGTGAATGGTGAAAATAAGTCCACAATATAAAGAGTAATGGAACAATGAGTAGATAGCGTAACTGAACAGTTGGTTATTCAGAAATAATTCACTGTGAAAATAAGAAGCATTATTTTTATTATGATACATCATCGTGTGAGCAGTAAATCTGGATTTTAGAAGTAAACGTTTTTTTCAAGAAACTATTTACTGCGTTACTATGGTTTGCCGCTGAAGTGTGCTAAGCAGAAAGTGAATGAGGAAAATTTATCAATCTTATGAACCATGTTTCGTAAGCCATTTCGATATTACGATTGTGCCCAGAACACATAAGTTCATGAGCTGTTATAAGAGGGGAAAAGATCTTTGCCTGCGCATTCCTGTCTCCGTACTGGTCGATAAGAAACTGCGTTGGACGGTTTTTAGATGCAAGGAAAAGTGAATGAAACGGAATAGAAGGTCAATTCAATGAAGTCGCTGACTGCAATCATCTCAGCAACGAATACTGAAATACACTGAAACAACATTCAGTCAGACATGCGGCAATTGACCTGTGAGACTAAGCTAGTATAACGGTTAGGAAACTTGTAGTGCCGGTTGTCTCTCACGTAAGTTTAAAATTGTCAACCGCTTCAGCCATGACCACAGAGTTGGTAATGCGTTCCAATGTGAACAGACCCTAACTGTGAAGCAGTTCTGTCTACAAAGTAACCTGCCTGTTCCATTACTCAGTTTCAGCGAGTGACCTCTTAAACGTCTCATCCTTATTTACTGAAGATGTGCCAATGGATGACTCGGTGTGTGGAGTATTCTGTAGGTACAAATTAGGTCTACTTCGTGATGTCTGTAAATCATCAAGAATTGACCTGATTCTTCAAGTCCTGAGCCCCATAATTCTTCTTGTCGTTCGCCTGTGAACACTTTCAATAAGTGCCAAATCTTTCTTAAGATAAGGACGACCAGCCTGTAGTTTGTAGATGTGGACGGATGATGGAGGAAGCACTTCGGCAGACAGCACACAGTATGATCCATCTGTAATATTAAAGTTCAAAATCATCCGGAAAAACAGAAACGAATTAAGGACGGTATGTGGTCAGCCTTCGAGTATTTCATGAGGATCACGGTGAACAAAGATATGTCGTAACACGTCACATCCTCAGTAATACTTCAACACTCTACTACTAGTCGTTTGAATTTAGACACAAGGAGCTGTGTCACTCTCTGTCTTCCAGATGCAAATTAGAGCTTTTCCGTGGTTGTATGACAGATATGCAACAATGTCAACTACCGAGAAAATGCCGCTCGTTATGGTGAATATATCAGCGGTTGGGAAAAATACTTAACTAACGTACGAACGCACGAATAAAAGAAAACTGTCGCAAAGATGAAATGTGAGGAATAGAGCATAACTTCTTACATCTCTTAAGCTACACCTTGCAGAAAACCAAATACATTTGGTAACAGCGTTTGCTAGCAATATGAAAATGATGCAAAAGATTTGTTGCCAAGAATCAGTCGTAACAGAGGGCTGCTGAGCGGATGACGCTAAGCTCACTGCTGACTAGTATTACAGCTGCGGCTAGCATGCAAATAGCTGCATTTACCCTAGGACGACCACACACGCCGACGGACGTTCAGTCTCATCTTTCCTATTTAATTTTGTAGTACACAAGGTTTCAGAGTGCGATGTCACAGATCCGCGGACAAGGTGGTATGAAAGTGTCCCCAAGAACCAGACTTCGAGTATGAGGATGAGATTGCTCTAAACTAACTTCAAAACACCTCAAAACGTTTAAGGGCTTCAGTTTGTCGGTTTGCCATGACCACTGCGTCTTCAACGCATAGATTGTAGCTGTAAGACTGACAGAACTCTGAGCCAATTCTCATTCCTTAATGTTAAATCGATGAAAGTAGTCGAGAATTTCATGTCACTTGGGAGGTGCATCAACGCTGGTGGAATGTCTGATGAGACCACAAATCGTGTAGGTAAAGTTGGAAAAGAGTTTGTTGAGCCACGCGGTCTGTGGCGCTGACATGATACCGGTCCATCAGTGAAAGGCCGAATCTGTAAAGCCACTATACTAACAGTCTAACTGCACGGCTGTACACCCTGACATATTCATGCAAAGGATGTTCGCGGAGTGTCGTCAGGTAGACAAAGAGAAAGGCCTGGACTATCTCGTATATAGTACCTTATCCCCGGTAGTTGAAAAGCGCTCGCCTAGACGTATTTTCGATCCTCTTGGGCTGGCTATTGAATTGTGGATGGAACGAGAGAAACCGCAGATTGCTGGATGTTGGTGCACTGGTAAAAGTCCGCAAAGTGTGCCGAGATGGACTGCATCTTGTTGTCGGGCAGCAGTATGTCTAAGAGATTAGTGTGACTGGAAATACGGCACATTAAATTGACGGCTGTCACGGGCGTTGCCGTACAAAGCGCCACAACCTCTGGTCACTTGTGGAAGACGTTGACAAAGATGAAGTACAAAAACACTGTCGATATGGCTGGCAAAGCCAAAATGCAAGCTCGACCACCATCCCTTGGTTGTTGTTCGGGGAAAACGATCTCACCGTTGAAACTTCCCCCATCTGGCAGTCCATGCCTGGCCAATACACGTATCCCTGAACAACTGCCTTCGTCTAGCTGGTGCGAGAATGAAACTATCATAGGACAACGAGCCAGAGAGAGATTGGGATGACGACGCAGTCAACGATCACCGTGCAAAAGTTGAACACTCTCAAGGAGGCTAACGCCAATTCACCGTTTGCCACAAAAGGTTTTCACCGCGAGTGATAAATTAGATGGGACACGCTAGCTTGGTTACTAACGTATGACTTGGGTTCGAGGCATTAAGACACTGACGGCGAAGCCACCTAAGCACAGCACTCCTGGCTTCCTGGCAGGGGTCCAAAGAGCAATTAAACCTTGGGTTGAGGACGCTGCCTGATATCGCAAAGAATCGGGGTCAATGAGACTGGCTTAACCAATTTACAGACAACGATAAAAGTGTATTTTTCTTTTCTTCTCCCATTTTTTTCTTTGTACCAGACACAATAATCAATTTTTTCTTCGCAGTTATTGTGACACGTTGGCCAATATGGGTAGTTCCTAGCGTGCTAAACACTTACACGCTCATGTCAACGACAATCGGTGAGTTGACTACCGTCTCAAATTTCATTTTCTAAAACTGATCCGATGAGCCTGAGTTCCACGAGAAAGATACCAAATATTCTACGCTGTTGTAGAAAGTAAACCAATCGACATCCTCCGCTGTAATTTTAGGTAGCACACTACAAGAAATAGAAGGTGGTCAATAAGAGTTCAGGTTTACTAAGACAGCGCGAATCTAATAAGTTAGGGATGGAATGGAAAGTCGGAAAGCACTAATTAATTAATTTAAGCATACATACAACTCGAACAAATCATGCTGGACACAGTTAGCCATCATCCCATCTAACCGCTCGATTAAGAGGTCTTTTCAGCACGGAGGACAAAAAATACCCACTTTCTAAGGTAGTATTAGCTCAAAAGCCAAAACGACAAGATAACATGTGGGCAGAATTGTACTGGACCTATTGACGGTACAATACTCATGCAGTCCCGTTCAGCCCAACATATAATCGTGATGTGCATGACGTCACCGAGCGTGAGGTTCATTGTTTAAGTAAGCGATGCGAATACGATAAAGCATTTCTTGTGAAAAATATACGACAAATAAACATGGTTGGTTTGGTACAAAAACAGGGAAAAATAATTACTCACCAGATATGAGTGCGGCAACCACTAGGAATCGTGGCTGAATCAACATACTTTCGTATGTTCGTAGTCAGACGAATTTTTTCTCTGGAAGCAAAAATAATGTAACATTAATACCAGACAGCAATGACCGGTGTGCAGTGAAGTCACTTTTGATGTCCCCAAAATCTTAAACTCCCTGCCATACTAGTATCACTTATCTGTTCACATTACCTTGTGAATGTAAATTTACTACAAACCACTAACATCAAAGTTAGTGTGTTGGCGTAGGTATCGCAGTTTTACTCGTGGCTGTATAATGAATCCGCGCCATCTTCACTACTGTAGGCTACATTCACTAGATAACAATGTTTTAGCCATTGCCGTTGGGAACGCCGCTCAACCATCATCACCATCCTCGTAGACAGCAACACATCAGTGGTTCACATCGATGCTTAACTTTCACGCCGCTCAACAAGTCTGATGCTTGCTTGAATTTTGAAGGTCGACATTCGTCCTCTTTGGCGGCTGTCCTGCGGTTGTGCTTAAGGTTCTCTCACGTCCAACTCCCTAGCGCCTTTAATTGTTGCGTTGAAGTCCGCTTGTGAACGGTGAGTGAATCAATAAATAAAGTTTGTTTGCAGACTCGCCGTTTTCTCATTACGACTTTGAATCGCGTTAGCATGAGGCTGGGGAAAACCTTGGGCGTACGAACCATGAAGCAAGGAACTAGCATCACGATAGGTAATTTGATGACAAACTACGGTTGGAAGTACGTATCTAAGTGCTGCCCTAAATACCTTATTGGAATTTGCCACAATAAACGATGTTAAAAGTGTCCTACTCTTGCAGGTTCTAAACAACGGTTTGTATGACAACACTTAAGGCACGCAGCCATATGTCGGCTCTTGCAAACAAAAGGAGCAGAGCATCAAACAAATAAATACTCAACCAAACCAAGAGGATAAACAAGCTTAGAATGAGTTAATTAAAACCAGTAATTAAATCCAAGCCAAAATATTTCGCAATCTGTAGACATATGCAGTTTTCCCTGAAGAGCATTTACTTAAATGGAGTTATCGCAATCATCGCTCCTACGGGGCACGTTCTTGCTGACAGGCAGTTCCGCAACTCGTCCAGACTTAATAACCCCTGTCAGAAAGCAAAATAATTGTAGATGTGAATAACAGACTTGTTTCTGAGCATAGTCTGTGATGGTTGATAATCTCCATAACTTCCTCTTCTGATTATCGTCATTTTGATCGGAAAACAACCCTCCCACTTGGCAGTAATTCAGCAAGTTGTTTCAGAACAAGAAGACGAAGCTGTTCGTAAATAGGTATAAGCACTATAAGCTGCCTATGTGATTTTTCAATGATACTTCTGTAATGACAATAATTCCTTTGTTGACTACAAGATATTATTTGTACACCAGAAATAACATTATATAAAACGAATTTTACGGTAGAAAACTAAAACCGGAATATCCGACCAGCATTTGACCCTTAGCGAGAAGGGTACTTAAGGGCTGAAATGCCAGTAGTTGCTGGACTGAAAGTGTATATAAATTCACAAACGATATTCATAGTCATTTCCTTCAGGTGGTGGTTCACACCGTGTGCAGAATAGTGAAGATTGCGAAAATCGATGCGTGGATTTCGGCAGTTGGCTGTCGTTTAACATATATTTCAACCAGCATTGCAAAATGGTTGCGGAAACGGGGTTTACAACTCATGGGGTGATAAAGCGTACATCTCTCAATATGGACAAAAAATGCCTTTCGAACACTTCATGAAGCTTAGATAAAACCTCTGCTTGAGTATGTTAAGAGTTTCACGTATACTGGGTTAAAGCAAAGCAAATTAACTAATTAATGTCCTCGGAGCTCGTTTGCTAGATTAGTCAGAGGCATAAGGTATATCTTCTGCCAATCTCGACTTGATGATCATGGTCTTTTCCATTTAGATTCCAACTACCCTACGACGACTTGATTCTCATACACTTCCTCCAGCAAATATTTCGTATAATAGTTTGGTAGGGCGCGCTCCATGTATCACGGAAGTAAAACAATTGAACATGGCTGTAAACCACTGATATATACCTGTTTTTGATGGTGAGTGTGGTGACGGTGACAAGGAAGAGGAAGAGGACGATGACCAACACGACTAGCTTTGGAAGCATTCATACCTGTAATTTTGCACGGTTTTTAATGCCCATTTTAATCCCTGCGGATGACGCTACAATATTTCTTAGTGACTGTTTGCAGGTCATCAGACGTTAAGGGTGGTTAATAGAAAAACAGACGAATTTTATCCGACTGGTTTAGGTATCCAGCCTTGAAACAATACACAGTATTGAAAATAGTTCTGCGTATGCCCATATGTTGCTCTGAACCTCTCACTTACCTCAGCGACTCATCAGTTTCAGTTCCTATGAATTGTCTGAACTTCACAACGTTCAGCAGGGAGTTCAAATGAATAACACATTGACTAACTTCACAGAGACCCCGCTGTGGTGAAACTTCATTTGGACGTCCCACGAGCTTCACGTGTTATGGGGGTTGCTTATACTTTCACAATTTGGCAGTTTATATGAAGAACAGCACGGGATCCTAGACTGGCCCATGTGGAACATCACTAATGGCTTGTACAGCATGCGAGTTAAAACTCTGTACCGGTACATAAAACTCTATTCTGTAAGAACGCTTCTACCTATACGAATACTTCGGGTGAAACGGCAGAGGTCTTCAGTTCCAACAATTTCAATAATCCACTCAAGCCAAGGCTTTTCTCAAATCGAATTCAAATGTTACAGCATACACTTCTATGTCCAGATCAGTGATTTAATCCAAGAAAGAGCGTAGGTCCGACAACCAATTTTCTTTTACCGACCTGTTAGTGATACGCATTCAGCGACATGATGTGAAAATGTGTCCCACAAAAAATTCTTCCAACACCATTAGGAGAGCCTAAATAGAATGGGCGGGTATATGACTCATTCTTCTTTATACTGAGTCCGTTGCGAATCGGTGTGGCAGTGGCCACAGTACAGCGCTCATAACTGGATCACAAGCAATTCGGGGAGTGATTCAGACGATAATAGAAAAGAACAGAGATCAAACACAGATGATAGCTTATAGCTCCTCTCGTTTGTAAACTCTAGCGTGAGCAGTGTTGCTTATCTTGGCTTAAATAACAGTCTACAGAAGAATGCATAGACACTTCAATAGGTTTATTAATTGCGTATGTGACATTTTCGAGATGGCTAAACATGAATAGTTACATAACACATGTTAAATATTTCATAAAACTACCAAAAATAAAAAAAATCCGATTAATGACTTCAAAAAACGGCATTATCACAGAACTGAAGTGTACTTGAATACAACAAAATGCAATGAGTGACTTAGACAATTTTACACTTTTACCTAGCTATTTAAGGACTCTTCTCTACGTGATACCCGTAAACTAGAAGCCTACATATTTTAGAGCAACTTTATGCACTGAATACGATTCACTGTGGTACAAACTACGACCAACTAACTGTCAGCAACAACCGTTATCACTTCAGTAGTTGATATTCGAATGAGAGGTTGGAGGCAAAAGTCTCCCGCAATTTTTACTGAAAAGCTACCATGGAAAAACTGCTGTGATGTAGCCCGTCATAAATGTAGGGCTGGATTGGAAGGAGGATGAAGAGTAAAGTAACCATATCGTTCACAATCAACTTCCAATAGGCAGATAAAGTCTAGAGATGTCTTAAATTGTACCCTAGATTAAACAGTAATTATGATTGGCGATAGACTGCTCCAATGGGCCATCACAATGTGACAAAAGCATTTCAATTGACTTCATCTTATTTCAAACAAAAGCTTCATTGTGATGAAGTAGAAAAGTTTAATTTGCAATAATGAAAAGCTTTAGTGTCCGCCTTCCAGATAAGCAAATAAAGAAGATTTGAGGTCTCCGCGAGGTTTTTAACTGTCCAATGGGTATGGATAAGGAAGTTGGCGATGAACGCTACATACAACGTTTCAAAGGTCCATCACAAATTTTGTCGCAGATCATTGCACATACTGCAATACACTAATGAACTTTATAGGTGCTTCAATAAGGTTGTTGTGATCGCATACATAGGGAGACTGTGAGGTTCGTCATAAGTTGCGTTTGGGAAACTTGACAGCTCAAAGTAGAAGACACAAATTGTCTTCAGATATTTGACAATCAATATCTGAGTTCAATAGTTCGAACAGAGTAGCACCAACGGGCAAGTAACGAACAGTTTTGAGAGCGGGTATTCGGTGATGTGTACGGAGCGAGTTGTTTGTTTAATTCTCATTTGATTAGACCATGCACTAAAAACACCAGTTAGTCGCCTTGCCACACCGAGCACTCTTTGCTGACGCTGCGGCCGACTGGCGCAAGGTGCGAGGTGGACAGATGATGACCTGGCGTAGACAAATGAAATCGTTCACGAAGAGGTTGGTCACTGTAGGTCGGGTTCGTCTCCCGGGCTGGGGCCATCGCGACTCACAGAGCTGGCAGCTAGAGATTACGGGTGGACTGACGGTTAATTGAGCTCAGCAGAATGAGTGTTGTTGTTTAACCAACGTGTTTGTGAACTGAGCGCACTTACGGACGCGGAACAATGGAAGTCATGAGGAAAAATTGTTGTTGACGACATGTTGTTTTCACTAGTGGCTCGGTTGTTCGTTTAGAAGCTGTAAGCACTTTGATGTTGAGCGGTTAAATATAAATATAATTATTTTTATTGGTTAGGCCCCTTTTCCTCTTTTTCAATTTGTCTTCTTGACTAGAGCGTGCCTTCTTTATCACGGTTGTGCGGCGGTTAGGAATCAGCGAGAATCGCTGACGTATTGTTTTCTTCAATAGTGATAACGATGATGACCAGACCAACAGCAATTACTGGCCCGACGTGGTCAAGCAATGATCGGACAATAATCCCATAGAACCCCTGAAGTGCTTTCGTGCCTTTAGGAAGATGCATCCATTTTGTCACGCCCAGTACAACGGAATTCATTTCAGCTGATTTTTTGTGAGATAAAAACTAGATGGATACTTTACCAGCACTCGACTTTTTGTTCATCGTGTGCTGAGAAGACACTGTCAGAATCGTCACCGGGAGACATGTGTGCTGGTGGGGAGGCACACTACTCCAACCATTTGATAAAAGCTATTCAGGTCACATTAGACCGTGCTGAGATCATTGAAGTTTCAGATTTTTAAGTCATTCAAACACAGAGGAGTGACCGGGAATTTTATCCGGTGAATTATTACTATAGATTAACACTAGTAGTGTTTTTACAACTGGTTTCTGTAGCATGCAATGGCTGAAATTGGTTATCTGAACACCATTTTCTGTCTTAGCTTATACATCACATCTATTCATTTTACACTCCAGCCTTATTGCAATCTCCTCAGTGATTGTTCGCGTCGAAGTAAGAAACTCTCAAAAGCTACTGCTTTCTACTTCCGTTAATAATCCACCGATCCACTGAGACCTCTCGCGCATTAACTTTACAGTTTTACTGATGGTAGCGTGATTCTAAATAACAGTTCAGTATCAGTAAGTCTCTTGATTCCTTCCCGAAAAAACTGGTTTCCGTGTGATACTGAATAAAAACTGAACCTAACCGGAGAAAACTAGTTCCCAAAGCCAAATCAGTGTATCAATCAATGGATCACCAAACACTTTATTGCCATAGAATGAACCCCTGAAAGAATCCACAGGAAACCGACACTCTAAGCGAAAATACCCCCATTAACGTGAATTTGGAGAGAAAAGTATCGCAAATAGACCCAAAGTATTCAAGCACAGCATTATCGAAGCCTAGTGAATGGAGTTTGTTTCACGAAATACTGTGATTTACGTTCTCGATAACACGATGGAATGGCTCTGAGAATTCTGGAAAAACGAGGACCATATGTGGAGTAGCTTCCTGAGCTGTCATCAACCAGTTCATTGCATTCATGGGATTTGTTCGTAGTGATGAGGTTTCACGAATGCCGTGTTAGGATATGCGCAGCTGTTTCTTGTGCATTAGCAGGTCAAACGTAGCATTGTCAATCAGGCCTCTATAATTTTAAAACCACTGGCAACAGTGTCACGTGACCATTGTTTGGGAGGTCGCACAATTGTCTTATTCAAATACATTATCTAATATCTCAGGATACGTATGTCGTACCGTGCACGTTTTCCACCCAATGGGATCAATAAGTCAGTGGCTTGATGACGGAATCATTAAGCAGACATTTTGAGGATTCCGTATATCTAACAGTATAACTGCAAGGAGGAAGCCATACTTGAAACGTGAAAAGCAAACGCACTATCTGAACCAAAGCAACGTGCAATTATCAAGGCAAACCTCAGAAACAGAAACAAAACCGGCGGAAATATCACAGTCTGAAAGAGCACTTCACATATTATAAACTAGACGAGACTCTGGTCGGCTATGCTAGACCACTACTTTAAGGTGGTCGCAACTCAGCGACCATCTCTGGACGTAAAACTTTCAGAAATCTTTTCATTGTGTCTGCTTATGCTCCAACTGACTGTAGTGACGTCGGCGTCAAGGACGCTTTTACTCGGATCTGGCCGCTCTCCTTCGGTCGACATATGGTTCTGATACAGTCATATCTCGCGACTCCCAGAGTCGGTGGCTGGAGACGTTAGGTGAGATGGCGGCTAATCGAGCTCAGTGGCGTGAATGTTGTCGTTGTTTGGCCGAGTTGTCTGTGAAGTGAGTGCACTTAATGATGCGGGGCAGTGAAAGCCGTAAGGAAGCTGTCTTGCTGATGACGCCTTACTTTCACTTACAGCTCGGTTGTTTGTTTGCAAGGTGTAGGCACCTTGATGTTGAATGTTTGAATATAGACGTAGCTATTTTTAGTAGTTAGGTCCCTTCTTCCCCTGCCTTTTTCTTCTCTTTGTGTATAGGATTTGAATTTTTGTTCACAGTTGTGTGGCAGTTAGGTATTAGTAAGAACCACCGATGTATTGCTGTTTATAATAATGATGATGATTATTACGAGCTATGCTAAAAGTGGAACTACCTGAGCGGCAGGTTGATGTGACGCTTGAAAAGACAAGGACAAGGTCAATTTCAGGTAAATGGAACTCTAACGATATTGTTTGAGAAGACGCACCCAATGTTTGGGGCTCTAATGAGTATGAATGGAAAGCCGTTAGTCCAAAATCACAGGGCTTAGTTTGCAGGTTCCGAAGGGTCTTGGTGGCATGTACCACCAATCTTCCACGAAATAACTTAATATTTTGAAGAAAAGGTGGTCAGATCACAGTTCCAATTTGCAGAAGTGGTTGGATGAAACTATTGTACAGTGGCTCAAAACGACTAGAAGCAAACTGATCAAAAGTCCGTCTTAACAGCACTAAGGTATAAATGGCCACTTTTCGCATTCGTCGCAACGTTAGGTTACCTCGAAAGGATATGAGATGCCAACGTGCCGGTGTCTGTCTTAGCCAGGATTGAGGATATGCCGTCAGGATAATGAGGGGTATAGGTCGAGCAGTGAATGTGCATAATCTTAAACATTCTAGTGTTGAAAGCAAGCTCATTCACAAGGGATCAATTATGCAGACTGTTAAGGTCATTCTGTAGAAGGACCGATTCAACCGATGTGCTTACAACAAACCACATTTTTACATCATCAGTAAAACCATAAAGGAGACAACATAGAATTAAGGTAATATATGACACTGAGGAATGAGAACGAACCAGAAAAAGAACTTTCGAGAACACTACCTTAGGTTATTTGGTAATTAGAAAATGCAGAACACATGCACATTCTACATCGCCCATCGGAGGATATTACGTTGCACTCAATAATAGTGTAGTTTGGCAGGCGGAAGAACGTGATTTGCGCGGTCGAATGTTTTGGTAAAATCAAGATATACAACGTCTACCTTGATGCCTTGATCAATTGCCAGCGTCCACCCATCAGTGGTTGGCAGATACTTGGTTCACAATCGTCCTCTGCGAAAGCCTTGCTGCGTTTTACAGAAGTTACGAGAAGACAAACAGCTATGGAACGAGCCGTACGCCAGTAAGTTTGATAATTAGGAAGCATTCGAGAGCAAGGACGACAATTATTACAAAACCTCCGTCTACCACCGTTGAAAACAGTGGCAAAGATTTGCTAAATTCTAACTAGTCTATTGTTCCTTTGGAAATGGACTGCGTGAACCGTGAGCTAAGGGGCTTCGCAATCCGTTCAGCCACCTCGCGAAAGGCTTTTGGAGGAACGTCATCTGGACTAGGGAGACGGTCTTCACGACGCCGGGGCTTATCCGGAACAATGGAATAAGAAGTGTTCATGGAAATCGATGGCAGAAGGAATCTGAAAGGAGAACAGACCCACTTTAGCCTTAGAGTTGTCGACGGAAACCGAAATAAGCTTTACAAATCGATAACGAAACGTAAGCTGCTGATGAGAATAAAGTCTATCTTCGTAAATAAACGAGGTACGCCGATTAGTCCTTGCACTCTTTTTCTAGTCTAAATAACCAATACCTAGTACATGAGCGCTGTTTCTTCTTAATTAACTTTAAGGTGTGACAGCGTAGCTGACAAGATGATTTACTGCGTTTCAGAGCATTGCATCCAGAAACTGTCGCCGTACCTACTGAATGATAAACAGACACTGAACCTCGAGTCAGGACAGAAGGCCGAGCTCAATTTTTTTGTTTAGAGTGGTAAATGCATTACGTGAGCTACCATTGGAAGTAATATCAAGCCGTACGGTGATCAACCTCGAGCGTGAACTTGACAAACGTTGACTGGTAGTGTTCCCGAAGTTAGCACAAAAAGTGTGACCAATCAGGTGATAGGACATACGGGTATGTTCTTCATTATCCACTGGGCAAACATATATGTCCCTCACGGCGTCCATTATGTTGTTGTTGTGTGAAGCTTTTGTGCATGTGTGACCTAACGAAGAATGAACAATCTATTTGTTTCTCAATGTATCCGCCACAATTCTTCCCGTGTTATTTTGATATCTTATAATTTGTGGGACCCAATCATTTGATCCTTCAACCATGAAACCGGAAGCAGGTAACGTTTCACCAGCACTGACAACGATTCCGTTTACTAATCTGTGATATTTCCATATCCGTCTTCCGCGTTTCCGGCGAAACGCCATCAGCATCGTCACAGACAGCAACAAGTCAGTGATTCACATTGATGCCTAACTGCCATGCAACCATGAAGAGGAAAAAAGTAAACCATGTACAGGAAGAGAGGAGGGGAAAAGCAGGGAAGAGACCTAACTTATAAAAATAACCACATCTATGTTCAACATTCAACATCAAGGTGCCTACACCTTGCAAACAAACAACCGAGCTGTAAGTGAAAGTAAGGCGTCATCAGCAAGACAGCTTCCTTACGGCTTTCACTGCCCCGCATCATTAAGTGCACTCACTTCACAGACAACTCGGCCAAACAACAACATTCACGCCACTGAGCTCGATTAGCCGCCATCTCACCTAACGTCTCAAGCCACCGACTCTGTGAGTCGCGAGGGCCCCAGCCCGAGGAGAGAAACCCGACCGACCGTTTATGCAAATGTAAGGATTGAACGAAGAACTCGTTTGACAATCACTACCAAATACCCGCTTCCTAACCTCCTCGTTGCTTACTCGCTGGTGCCACCCGATACGAGCGATCGAACGCAGACATCGGTGGTCAAATACCTGAAGACGGTTCACGTCCTCTACTCTGAGCGGCCACGTTTCGCTGCCGTAAAGTAATACAGCCCTACACTGTCACCTAATATGCGCGACCTTCAAGCACAGGTCTCTGTCGCAACAGGCGCCCTAGATTAGCGAACACACCATTGACTTAGGGACACGCGATTCCATTTCATTTCTTATACCTCCGTTGTCGCCACTGATGCAGCTTCGCCAAATAAACAAATCAGGTCAACAACCTCCATGACTTCATTATCTAACATGTAATCACAACAATTTGCAGAAGCACTTTGCATTTTGAGGCTGCAAAGCGCATTCCGAAGTACTTAGCAGAACGCGAAATAGCCTCTAGCGTTGTTTGTGCTGCTTGGAAAGTGTCAAACAGCAACACTTGTCGTCAGCATAATCAAGATCAGTCAGTCTTCCACCAGGTAGGAGGTCCACGCCGGCATCTTGTGAGTGCCGCAGACAGTCCTCCATTATTTCGTCTATGACGAAATTGAACAAAAATGGTGAAAGGGGACAGCCTTGACGTACGCCGCTCCTGGTGCTGAAACTGTCAGATACTTCGCCGTAAACCCTAACCTGAGCTGAAGTATGGGAATAAAGCGCCGACAGTATGTTCACATACTTAGTCGGTACACCCCTACGTTTAAGCGACTCTAAAAGTGTAGATCGGTCCACCGAATCAAACGCACCTTTATAGTCGAGAAATATGGCGATTGTTGGTCGGTGGTACACATGACGTTGCTCCAAAATTTGACGAGGGGTAAAAATGTGATCTGTACAACCCCGCCCAGGGCGAAACCTTGCCTGTTCTTCCCTAATATTCACCTCTCGAACTACAGTGAGTCGACGAGGCATAACGGATGCCAGAACCCTTGAAATGAATGGGGTCAAACCGATCACCCTATGGTTTTCACAAGAACCCGGGCTCCTTTCTTGAATAGGGGAACTATTATCGAGTGATCCCAGCAAGGAGGGATGGTTCCCGTCGTCC
>LOND01000139.1:25097-35187 GCA_014220965.1 Paragonimus kellicotti | reverse complement strand
GTTTTCGGTACAAAAACTGTCGTATAATTTGGCCTGTTCGTCTGCCCAAACTATTTTCGCGCGCTCAACATTTGAATTTGTCCGTCCAAATTGAGTATTATTGGATCATCGTTATCGTAGACACCGGTATTCAAAAGTTCGTCGCGTTCCGCAATGAGACGTGCTAATTCCGCCTCTTGGCCGACTGGGACACTTGAGTTCTCCGAGTGGAAGCCAGTCGCGTTCATGTTGGGTGTGTTTCCCATCAGTCTGAAAAATAATAATGGAAAACTCACCGAAACTTACGGAATATAATGTCAAAACCAGTATTGCACGCACTATTCTACTGATTGGCTGGTGATCGGTCAAGAAACGAAGAATATGCAGAGATATCTATTCACAAACTCCGATCAATAAATTAAAACATATGATGGATAAACAAGCGAACTGACTTCATCATCATTGCAACGTGTGAAAGACCTGATGGATGGGTCACGTGATCGAGATTGTAGAAGGGGCCATCGTAAGTTGGTTCTATGCAAGGAAAAGGCGTCAAACGCTGGTAGCACTCCAGTCGACTTCGAAGACAACGGTTTCTGACTGGACTGAAGGAATACGAATTAATTTCCTGCAACATCAAATTATCAGGTGATTTATGGGGCCTGGGGTGGTACGAGAAGTATGTTATATCGAAGTGGAAGATAAACAGAAAATTGACGGAAGCTGGTTGGCCCTGTAGACAGAAAGCAGCGATACTGAGTGCGGTGAAACAACTCACAAGGTAGGTCTAACTGGTGTGTTTGCGTGATGCATCATCGACTGCTCCACACTCGTTGTGTGTATCCATCGGTCGATCGATAACCATTTGAATTGGCCACCTTATCGACCGTGAGAACTGTAGGGGACTAGCCCAATACAAGGATATAAACTCGACTAGTCAGTTCGAAATGCAGCCGCCGAATAGCTCTCTATAGGCAACCCCGAACTACGCCGAACAGGAGGACCAAGGACCAAAATAGTTTGGGCAGACGAACAGGCCAAATTATGCGGCAGTTTTTGTACCGAAAACCGATGCACAATTCGTAGTAACATCCCACTTTTTGTGGACTTGGATGGTGGCAACTTAGTCTTTTTCTCTAATGCATTCATTCGGTCACTGACTGAAGTTAACGCTACGATATGACCAATGAAGCTGTGTACAGTCCACCGCAATTTGCAAGTTTCGTTATTTTCTGTGCATAAAGAAATCAGTCAAAACCTCGCTTATCCCTTGTCTAATCGACAAATGTCAAAGCACGGTAGCCTTAAAACTTGCTTTTCCACTAACTGACCCCCATCATATTTGGTTCGTTCCAACCTTGTCATGAAACAAAGCGGTTTAGACCTATATCAGTAGACTAAAATGGCGAATGCAAAGACTTAGTCTCGGCGATCGTTATACTTGCATCGTCATCAGTGGACCTTGGTGGCAGCCGGATTGCTTCTGAAAGCATCTCCATTCCTGTGATTACGTTATATTACTGTGCATTACAATTTTCAGGCAAACTGCATCTGTGCGACTGTGTTGATTTAATCGGTTTACGTTTAGATAATGGGCTTATCGCCATCTTACTAGCTCATCCACTTATGATGCCGTATCAGTAACGATGGGTTTATAGGGAATGACAAAAGTCAGTATCTCTAAGGTTATGCACGGCGACAAAAAGGCAAGTCTCTGAAGATCTGTGACAATAGGAGTTTGCACAGAGAAGTAAAGACATTTCAGTGTTATGTGGGTGAAAGACTGGGAGCCCAACTCTTCAACGGTAGTACGCTTCCTCCCCTGATCTCATGCCTGCGTCAATTTTTTTGTGAGACGATCATGAAGAAACAAGTCGATTAACGCCCCCTCGTGGGCACACTGTTAGAACATTTCGTTCTCTTTCTATTTCTGCCAACTAAGTGAGCGTATAGACCGGTTATAGACTGAATCCCAGAGGAAGCGCTAATTACGGTTGGCCTCATAATACTATGATGGACCAGCATTCTGTGACAGAAAAAGTTGTCGAATCGGCCTTCAATGTCCTCCTCCAAATAATTTTTCGTTTTACTCCCGTGGCCTGTTTAGATCACTGAGAAGGTTTGCCGACAGCCCTTCATAGAAAAAAAATAATAAGAATGAGGTCTCCGCAAACCCCCGACGTCGTATTACGTGATTGTCAAGACTTCCGAGACCAGTCTGGTACGTAGCGGTTCACAAATCAACTAGTACCTTAGTGCCTTTCATAAGGCCAGAACACACCATCGAGGCAGCGTGTTCGAGCTCCAGCTAGATTAGACCCATAAACGGTCTGTATAAGTTTTTCTTTTTTCCTTTGTTCTTCGTGGTTGTGTGGCAGTCAAGCATCAGTGTGAACCACTGATGTATTGCTGTCTATGATGATGATGATGATGAAAAACATCGACACCTGGTTTCTCATTTGTGTTATGCTGATGTCAAAATTTCTATCCAGAGGCGGGTACTTGTCGATGGGAAGACTCGATCATTGACCATGCTGTAAGGATAGTCACGTCGGCTTAAAAGGTGCTGGGATAACGGGGATTTCAGAGTTTTATATTACCCAATAAGAGAAGATGGTGCTTGGATATCTATTGTGACGAATTACTAATCCATACTAAAAATATCGTTGGTCCTGAAGCTGTTCCTTCTGGTGCGCCCGCCTCACTGGGTGCGGGGAAGAGATATTGGAGCCTGATCTGATCAGGAAGGATTGAGGCTATATAACATACGACGCCATCAAAATTCTAAATTTCCTGAGATGTGAGAGTCGCCTCATTGGTAACCCGCACATAGTTATGTTACTCTTCGAATGTAACTCTACTGCTTGGGTAGTGCAGCTTTACTCGTTGCACACTAAATCAACGCCGCTTTTGTTGCTTCAGGCTAAAACTCTGGGCTAGCCATGTTCTAATCGTTATTGTTGGATATAGCACTGAACCATACTGACGCTTGTATGAATTGCTAACGTCGACAAGTGTTGTTGTAAACATTCTTCTTTAGCAGTTGGCTTGTGGTCTATCTAAGGTTGTCCTCACAGCCGCTTCCATAGCGTATTAACTTGTATTCATTGAAGTCTACAGTTTGCACATTCAATAAACCGTTAAAGAAGTTTGTTGGCAGATTCATCCGTCTTCTCACCACAAATTCCGTAATGCTTTAGCATGTGTCCGTGAAATTCTGGGTGCGAGAATCACCGTGGCGGAGAACGATCAACAAGACTGGTTCTAACATTTAGAAATGAAGTTATTCAATAGTGACTATCTCCTTGAATGTCGTATGAACCCGTTTCCTGCAGAAATGGGTCGTGTGAGAACCGGTAACAACATTGCGGAAAGTCAAAGAAAAAGGCTTCCAGCCATAATCTTTGGAGTTAGTTAGGTCGCCCACAAAGAGCAGAATGTTTACTTGCAAACCAGCTATTTTATATCGAGCGTGTTTTCGTGCTTGAACGAGGAGCAAAGTATGCGCTGATGGCATTATGAGACGGTCATCGGTTTGCAACTCCTGGGCAGGTTGACGCTAAACAGTTGAGCACTAAGTACCAATGTGTTAATCCCTATTATCTTCATCTATTCGAACTTCTTCTCTGTTCCTTTTATTCAAAAATATAACATATTGGCAGTAACTGGTTGGCTGCACTGATGCATCGCTTCTCTTGATGGTACAGTTAAATTCCAGTTTCTTGCTTTTACACCGCATGTGTTTACTACCATGTTACATACATGGTCATGTACTGACTGCGAACACTCTGGTTATCCATGCAGAGATGACGACTGTCGTGGCAGGTGAGCACGAACTCGCGCTTAATAATTTTCAGCGATTTGTTCACGGGTTCGAGGTTGGAGACCCAATTCACCCGGATCCAGTCAGTTTGTCCGTTTCGATGTCAGCGGTTTTCTGTTGACCTGAAAGGCAGTCATTGAAAACAGGGTGTAGCACCGCTCTTGGGGTTACAGAGAATACCGAGAACACAGTAAAATACTAATCTAATATAAAGAACAAAATACTAATCTAACTACTTCCTATGTAAGTGAGAATCTGATAACATTTTTAAACGTTTCGCAGAAGAATGGCTAATAACCTCTAATGGAAGGTATTTCCAGTGGTTGATAACCCTACAATAGAAGAATTGCCTAAGGAACGTCCGGGGTCGAAGCTTATAGAGCTTCTTGTCGTAACCCCTTCGAATATTATCAACTACTGGGTGACTAATCGCTGCACTAACCCTGAACTAAAGAAAATGTGGGTAATTATTAAGTCACCGCGGAGTCTTCGAAACTCAAGTGGGTAAAGATCAAGAATTTCAAGACGAGACTCGTAGGAGAAATGTCGCAAGCCAGTGACCATTTTAGTGGCTACTCGCTGGACACGTTCGATGGTGAGTATGTCCTTCAAGCCGGTGTATACGACTTGATTAGCATACTCAAGCAGTGGTCGTATGTAGACCCCGTAGAGCGACTGAAAGGCATGCCTGTCTATACGGGGATAGGCTCCTTTAATCATCCCGAGAGTCCCAATTCCCTTTTTGCGGCCATCTGATGGTGATTAAAAAGGATAAACCGGTCGACAGCCAAATCCCTAGGTCTTTTTTGAGGTCTACTTTCGCGATATCTATTACACTTTGTGCACCATGTATCACGAATAGGTTCCCGGAGTCTCCTCCGAGCGACATATGTGCACACTTGCTGTCGTTTAGAGGGAGACTCCAGTCATCTGACCAGCACTTAATACGGTCAAGGTCAATCTGTAATGCACTGGGATCACAAGCATTCCAGATTTTTGATCATCAGCATAAAGGACAGTGTTGCTAGAAATAAGATCAGGAAGATCGTTGATATATATTAAGAAACAATAACGGACCGAGTACGGATCCTTGAGGAACTCCAGCGGAGATCGGACAAGGAGAAGAAAGGTCCGATCCGGTTTTTACTCTGAAAGTCCTGTTGCCAAGAAAGGATGCAATCCAGCGGAGAACCTCCCTTGGATGCCATAAGCCTCTAGTTTATGTACAAGAGGACCGTGTGGGACACGGTCAAAGGCTTTGGCAAAGTCGAAGAAGATAGCATCCGAGATATGGCCATTGTCTTTGGCGTCTGTCAGGCTATCCATGAAGATTAGCATATTCGTTATGCATGACCGGTCGGGAAGAAAGCCATGCTGGGTAGAGAGAGTTAGTGGAGAAGAAATTCTTGAGGATGGCGCGTTTTAACAGACGATCCATTATCTTGCATGGGATGCTGGTGAGGCTGATCGGCCGGATAACTAGCAGGGGAGTGACGATCGCCTGCCTTAAGGTATAGGTATGACAATGGCCTCTTTCCATGCCTCCTGGAGACTGCTCTGTCCGAAGTGTCTGTTTAAACAGACCATGGAGGGGCATCGCCAAACCAAGGGCCGCTTCTTTGAGGATCCGAGGATGGATCCCGTCTGGTCCCATTGCACTATAAGGATTGATCTTAAGCAGGAGATCCTGAACGTCGAGCACAGAGAATTCAGCTGTTGGGAGTAAGCACTGAAATTTTCTTTGTGAGATGGTCAAATGCCATCCTGACGGAACCACATTGCAAACTGCTGAATAGTATTCTCTGAACACCTCAACAACCATCTGGGGGTTGGAAGAAGTTTCCCCGTTGGGAAAGCCGCAGAGAAAGCGATGAGGGCTTAGTTTTTCTCTGGCGGCGCATGTACTTGAAGAGAAAATTCTTATTCTCGCGGGCTACTAGTAGGATCTTTGACTGTATCCGTTGGTGTGTGTTGACGGATTTCCCGCTTGCACCTGTTTCGTACAGAGCGGAAGGCGTTTAGATCCTCCGGCTTGCCCGTTAGCTTCTGCTTAGAGAATAGACGGGAACGTAGGTCAAGAAGACGACGTATGTTCCGCGGAAGCGGTGAGCGAGAGATCTTCCATAGTTCGTGGGGAACAACTGCCTCATCAGCTTCGTTAATGGCAGCTTTAAAAGGAACGCGGTTTGGTTTCACTGAGTCAGGCGCAAGTTTGGGTGTACTTAAAAATGTCTTAAGTGCGTCAAAGTAAGCTTTCTGGAAGTTTCTGAATGGAGTCTGCTACGGCATTTTGAACCAGTAACAGATAAAATCGAAAGCTAGTAGCATGTGGTCACTGTGCCCCAGCGGTGGTTTGATGACCACTCTATCTACCAGATGAGCTTCATTTGTGATAACCAGATCAAGCAGAGGGTGTCTTTTCTTCATGGTGCCGTGTGGGCATTTCAACGTGCTGATTCCAGGCTTTCTCATGGATCAACAATTGCCAGGGATTTCGAAAATCCGCAGGCAGAGTCCTCTTGAGAAGCAGCTATATAGTTGAGTTTGGGTGCGTTGAAGTCACCCATAATGAGAAGATGGGAGAAACGCTGTGTAGACGAGAGACGTCTAGGCGGCAAGAATGGCCTCGTCGTCGGATGCGCTGCACGACGGCGATCGGTAAATAACACCGACAAGAGCGTGTCACGACTACGAAGCTGGAGTTTGAACCACAGTCCCTCCGAGGAGGTTAATTCCCCCGTGGCAGTTGGCACCGGGAGCTTCTGGCTCAGAAAGACAGCACAGCCTCCCATGCGTCCACGGGAGGAGTCTGTTCGATACAACGAGTACCCAGGAACATGCAGTTCGTTATCACTGATGTCTGCGGAAAGCCAGGTCTCTGTTAAAGCAAGAATATGAGGGCAAGTGTCGTGGACCAACCGTCTGATTTCTCGTTTGTTTATAAGGCTCAGACAGTTAGTACACACGCACTTGGCTGAGTGCAAAAAAACGCAGACGGCTGCAGGGAAGAGCTCGAAAAAGCAGCCCTAATAGCGAGGAAGAATGCGTAGACGGCGACGGTTTCCTGAACGTTCTTGGAGGGCAGCGGCCGTTCCATCACAGCCTGAGCATATGTGAACGTCCTGTGGGAACGCTTCGTCCGTTTCTGTTGGCTCAAGGTCGATGGCTTTTGGACCGCCTTCGCTTTTTGAATTACTGGAGGGTGGTTTGCAGTTATGTACCCTGGAAAATTTGAATGGAGTGTTAGGTTAGAAGAGAACTTAGGACGAAATGACCGTGATCCGGCATTGAGAACTGCGGCTGGAATGGGCCAGGTATGAGCCTTTCTGGATGCAGGAGGTGGCCCAAGCAGACTCACTGTGTTGTAAAGCTTGGGAATAGAATAATCTTGATTGGAATTTTTTAAAGGCGGGATGGTTGGTATTCGGAGCAAGATTGTTGGTCTGTAGCGTCTTTGGGAGCTAGTGGTTCGAACCCGTGCAGCCCCAAGTACGATTGACCATCCAAGGGAGATGAAGCAGCCGCCTCTGATGTGGGTGTGGGCACGTGGGTTGATCCATTCGGGGGCACTGATCCCCTCTTGAGAACAGGAATAAGGACTTTAACTTTGGCTTGAAGTTTGGGGTCAGCTTGATGTGCGACCATGTTCTACAGAACGGGGCACGCTTCTGCTGCTCTCCGAATGAACGATCCAGCGAAACTTCCCTTGGGTTAGCCTGACGTTTCCTTAGCTGAGCTGTTTTGTCCAGTACTTCTCCCGTGTTAATCTTCGCGGGCAACGTCACAAGAAGTCCGATTGACTTCTTGAGAGCTTCGGAGCGGAGTCTCCTGGCCGAAACCAAGTTTGTCAAATTTGGAGGGAATGAGTTGTTTAACACTGCTCTGGCTGGTTCACTTGGAGAGGATGTGATCGAAAATCGTCCCCAAAGAACGAGCCTCCTCTCACGGAGAGGGCTCTCCCTTGAGTTTGTTGCGGCTTCCTCAATTTGAGCTGTGGACGAAGCCACTGCCTTACGAGTAATTGCCACATCTGGAAGAACGAGCGCAACATACTCGTTCAGTGAGCTCAATTCTGACGTCATGCCAGGTAAAGCTGTTTGTACTTCAACCAGAACTCTTTCAACCGTGGCCATGTGCAGTGCATTGACATTTTCAGACGTCTTGCAACTACACTTAAAAGTGTCTTGTTTCTGCTCACTGGGGGTTGACGAGTAGAGGGACGGGTACAGCCGTGGACGAAATGCAGTCTTCACGAAAAAGGCAGCTTGGCAAATAACTCCTGGCGATTTTGGGGGTAATTCACTCAGTAACGCGTATTCGACAATTCCAATAACGCTTATTCAGACGGTCGGGTTGACGGGACTATCTTCCAAGTCCAAAAACGTCAGAAAAGGCGGTCGAAAGTATTGGAATTTATACGGTACTGTTTAATAAAATTACAACAAAGGTACTATCTCACCTTGAATGTGAATCAACCGGGTACACAAATTATCCAGCAAAGGAGTACAAAATGGAGCAACTAAGCACGTGTTCACAAACAGCCACCAGTCAACGGGAAATGACCTCATTAAAACAATCGGGTACAGATGAAGATGAGAACGTGTCAAACAATACCAAGAAGGAAGTTTTAACAGACAATGACAGTTATAAAATGTAAGAAAGTAAACATTTTATGTGCAGTTATGGTACAAAATACGTCATGATCGTTTACTGCACACAACAAAGACAACTAAAGGCAAATTAAGGATCGGCTTTTTACAAACAAACCAAACATACCTCAACGGATTCATCGTTCCGCATCATACCAGACAAAAGACGACAAACGTACCAGACGAACTTCAAGCAGCTCTAACACAGCTTATGCAAGTGAATAGCTTTTTGAATAAGCCAGCAGAGTGTACTGTTCCCCCTTGAGACGAAGCACCTGATGTGGTAACAATGTAGGCACGTCTGGCACTGCATACCGTTCTGAACAGTCATGCGGCAGCCGAATCGGCCACAAACACTCGATACTTCCGATCCACCGATGCTGCTGGATCTCGTGCGTGTCATTGTGTTATAGTTTGTGAACAAAAGCGGTAAGTGTTGGCGGTATAAAAAGCTGTAGACAACAGGGGCAGAACGTAATGCAAAGAAATAGTACAGACGAGCAGATATCTACTCGGATAATAATCGACTAAATTGGTACAGTAAGCGGTGACGATAACTGTATGAATTCTGATGCGCAAAGCACTAAAATGAAATATAGAACAGATACTGTGACCCAAGTAATTTATTATGTAAAAAAGTGGTATGTTTTTCTATATCGAGTAAATAATTGCACGCAGTTTTTGAAGCACAGGGCACCGAAGGTGCGAAAATATGAGTAAACAATGACAGTCAGAAGATTTCTAGTTTCCGGCGTTAAAGAAAATAATAGCCAGATGTAGCTACCATTAATTAACCCCTGGAAACTCGTTCCTGAAACTGCTGTTTTCACTAATGAGGTACAGACAATGATGAAGATGCATTCAACGATCACTGGGCCAAATTGTATCGAGTGTGGGAAAATGAAATCAGATAACTTTTTGATTCCTTTTGCGGTGACATTCTGGAGGAAAACGCTACTCATCCAAACTATAAAGATTGCTTTAAATAATTCGTATGCTTAGGTTCGCAGCAGTTTATGTTTTGTTATGGACGTTGTTTCAGTGCGTACGTGCACTAAATTAACGCCTTCCCAGGTATACTCAATAATACCAGACGCGAAATAAAAACAAATAATTGCGGGAGACCCAAAGTATATTATACGAATATTACAGTAGGGCTAAAAATTATCCGTAGGAAGCAAAATGCGCCTTGAAACAGCGATAAAATGTGAGATCTGTGAATATCTGACAGTATTCCAGTGGTATCGTTCTGAATTGAAAAATCGTTGGTTTTCGTGACAGAACCGGTCACGAGCGTTGAAATGTTTGTTTTAGTCGACCGGTAATTCGTTTGTCCTTCATTTAGCGCGGATATTGAAAATATTAATGGTGGGTGTTGTGACGGTTGATTGATAGTTGACCATCCTATGTTGATGAATGATGTATATATGTTTGGTTGTAGGTTATGGATTATATACAGGGCTTCAAAGATCTATTCGAGGATCGGGAGTTTTCTAGTTTCAAGGAATTTAGAAGTTGTTTACAGAAGTACATGAAGGATCACATGCTTTGTACGTCTTTGGTTCTAGCAAACAATCGAGCAATGGACGCTTGAAGTACGACAATGTGAGTGTGAGTACTACTGAGGTTACGTGGTAGA